>JAXBDA010000442.1:0-85861 GCA_036023075.1 Gaultheria prostrata | reverse complement strand
TTGGCTTTATTCAAAAAATAATTAATTTTCACTATAATTTCATACTTGTTAGATTCGTCTCGTCGAGAGGAACCAATAAACCATAAAAAATTGATGCAAAACTAATAAATGCAATTTTTTTTTGAATGAAGACAAAACGACTAAACCAAAAAACCAAAAAACCAAAATTTAGTGGAACAAGTTGTGGATTTAAACCACAACCAAAGACCTAAAAAACTAAAAACCCAATAAACCTTTTAGTGGAACACCCCTTAAGATGCTACGTCTCCAAAAGATGGTCCACAATCTCATGCATCAGAAAGTTGGGTGATACGTGGAAAAGGTTAACGGAAAGTCCCAATCACGGATCAAATTTAATACTAAAATTCATTGGGTCGTGCATAACACGGGTTCAATGGTCCATAACCGCCGCCGCTGACTCCATGGATTCCATGGACTCACAGAATGACACAAAAAGTGCACACTTGCACGTGAACTCCCACACCCCTAAACCAAAACCTAAAATCAATTTCCATCAAGCCCTGGCGGCCTTCTATGCCGAATCGTAAGAACCCAACCAAATCCGTTAGTGGCAGTTGCGTAGTCGGATCTCGGAAACATATTTCCCCCACTTTTGTCTTTGATTTTTTTTTCCTTCTAGAAGGCTACTTTTTTTTTTTCTCATAGATTCCATGCCATTTTTCCATTGCATTTACATCTGAAATTTTAGAGTTTTTTTGTAAGGAAATTTCTTTATAGTTATGAAAGGGAAAGAACTAATGTGTGGGGTTTCAGTCAAAGATTTTCAGATCAATTAATTTTGTGACCAAACGGCAACGTTTGGTAGGCAAA
The DNA here is from genome assembly GCA_036023075.1 of Gaultheria prostrata. Lineage (NCBI taxonomy): Eukaryota > Viridiplantae > Streptophyta > Magnoliopsida > Ericales > Ericaceae > Gaultheria > Gaultheria prostrata. The sequence continues at coordinate 85,030 of JAXBDA010000442.1, read as the reverse complement.
CCACTTTGCGAAATGTGATCTTGTGGGACTCATTGTCGGGTCCCACACAAATTATCCGTACCGTTAAATAATTAAAAAATAGTAATTATTTAAGTGGTCTTGAGAAAAATCAAGACCATTCAATATTTTTACGTAATTGATCTAATTCGTGTGATTTTCATTCAGAATTCAGGACCCTGTAATTTGAAAGAATCTTCAAGAAAATTTATACAATTTTGCCCTAAGTAACCCAATGATGTGAACCATGAGTGTTGTAGGGCTTCTTGAGAAGAGCATCCAGTAAAAAAATTGTCTTGATCCGAATTTTAATTTTTTTGATACCTATCGATGTCCCAACAAGATAATTTTTTTACTGAATGCTCTTCTTAAGAAGCCCTACAATACCTATGGTTTAGATCAATGGATTATTGAGTGCGCAATCGTATAAATTTTCTTGAAGATTCTTTCAAATTACAGAATCCTGAATTCTGAATGAAAATTACACGAATTAGATCAATTACATAAAAATATCCAATGGTCCTGAATTTTTTCAAAACCACTCAAATAATTATTTTAAAATTATTTAACGGTTTGAATCATTTGTGTAGGACCCAAAAATAAATCCCACAAGATCACATTTGGCAAACCACTACCAAACGTTGCCGTTTGGTCACTGCAGTGCAAGTGATGCCAAACAGCATCCCCTCCTCCCTTTGGCGTGGCTTGATCATGTTCACAAGAACAAGTCCAACCGTGAGTGTTAATTCAACAAGTAGTTCTAGATATCAGTGAGTTATAAAATTTTTGAATTTTCTTCTTAAACAAACGTATACTACTTGTTTAAAGTTGTTTCGGATGGAACAAACATTTTGAGGAGAATGTAATCCCTAAAAAAAAATGATGTATTAAACCCTTTTTTGAAAGGCAAGAAAACATTTTTCAATACCAAAATAAAGAAAGATTGTGTAAAATGAACAGAAAAAAACTGACTAAAAGGAATCCACGTCCGACTGTCATGTCAGACTGAACAAAAGCAAAAGCAAACCGGATTCTTCCATTAACGTTATCCCTCACTCCTCGATCCGACGACCTTCATTTGATTACATTATTTATCAGTATATAAGTATTACCCAAGAAATCAATAAACAAATTAAAAGGGCATACTAAAACGAATAACAATTAGTCCGTTAAACTCGTATGATTTCAATGGTTTCTTTAATCCATAGATTCAGTGTCAGTCCATCATCGATAACAACTGTGAGCTCCAATTCGAAAGACAAACATCAAAGATCTCACCTTTCTCCCTTTTCTTCCCATTTCCGATCCGAGCCCTAAACATCTCTCCTCTCTCCTAACCAATATCACATCGATACACAGATATATATATATATTCATGCACAATCAGATTTGATTAATAGAAGTGGATGGGGGGGATAAATTGAGTTGAGATTCTAAAAACTAGGGTTTCTGTTTTGAGGAGGAGGAGGATATGAAGGAGCTGTTGGGGAGCCCTGGGACGGTGAGTGGGTTGATTTTGAGAATAGGGCAGTGTTTTTTTGCTGCTGCTTCTATTGGAGTTATGGTCTCTGCTTTGGGTTTCTCTAGCTACACTGCTTTCTGGTACCATTTCTTTTCCAATTTCCGTTCCTTTAACTGCTTTTAAATTCCTCCATTTTAGTAGTAATTTTGCAATTCTTGGAATTGTATGACAGCAAGTTGATTAGGACTGAGTCTTTTCGATATTGTTAGACTACGTTGTCAAATCGAAACAACTTGTGGTCCAACAATACCGAAAATACCGTAGTGGAAACTCAGCCTAAGTATGGAGTCAGTGATTGTGTTTAAATTTTGGGTTCTGCTAATGTGTTGAAATTTTAGGTATGATTTCTTCTCATAATGCACATAGATTGTTGTGTGGTTTGTGCTTTTTTGTTAGGCCGCTTTGCTGTGTAAAATTTCTTGCATTTTAGATTTTCTTCCATGGAAGGATCAATGGGAAATTGATGGTTTATCATCGAAATCATTTAGGCAGAGTAGGGATAGTAAATATAGTTAGTTAAGTTAAAAAAGATCAATGCTTTACATGGCTCTGAGTGGATTGTCTTTTCACTCTTGAGTCGGTGAAACCATTTCTTGTTGCATCACTTATGAATGAAGAAAATTGCAACCTTTTATCTCACTGTTGCCTTGTCGAAATGGTAGCTGTTGAAGAAATCACTATACATATTTATCAAAGCAAATTGCTACATTATGAAAATCGTGAGTTACTAAACGTAAATAACACTGAATTAGGGCATTTGGATTGCAAATTATCTTCTATTATTGCGCATGTATTGTAAAAGAAGAGTTTTGAAATTGAATACATAGAGGGAAAATATGAGCCATAAAGTAAATGGTTAGAAACCTGGTTGTGAAGAATATCCTCAACTCAAAAGGAGAGTCAATTGAGGTTTTCTTTTTTTCATAGATGTAAAACCCTACGAAGCGCTTACACTCCTAACTGGTCGTATCTATGTTGAACACTCAGGAAACACGCGACACGCCAGGAACAAGTATGCGACATGCCACGTGGCGTGCCAATTAAATTTAATTATTTGTAAGCCGGGGACACACCGGGGACACATCGGGGACACGGATGGAAACATGACAGCATTCAATTGATAAATACTGAAAGCTTATTTCGGGGGTATGATATTCCATAAATACGAGGAAATAATTACGAATTATTGAACTTTGACCAAATAAAACTCTCGTTTAACTTGTCATACTTAAAAAGGAAACAACAAGGACTGTAAAGATACTATTGACTTTGGTTACTTCAGGATGTAATGTTCATATCAATAACAACTAAATGTCTATCCAAAAATCCCGGTATATATGCATAACTTTTGCCCTATACCCTGCTCTGTCCGTGTCTTTATTTATTAACAATTCCCGTGTTCCTTTCCATATCCGTGTTTGTGTTTAGTGTTCTTGTCCGCATCTGTGAGGTAAAACCCAAGCTAAACTGCATCTGAAAAAGAAGGTGAAGGTGAAAGTGAAGAAGGAAGATGCATCAGCAATTTGACATGTAGTCACTCTGAAAGACTCATTTGGATAATCATGTTCCATGAAAATGGTATTTCATTGTAGTCGGGTGCCCAATGTTTGCCTTTGACAATCTAGAACTGTTAATCTAGTTCTAAAAGACACGAACTGCAAAGGAATATGCAATTCCAGTCCTGAAAGTAGGGTATAATTCTGTTGCAGCAACATCTAAATGAAAAGGAAATATCGCTAACCTGCTGTAAAATCTTGACTAAACCTGCCTCTGCTAAGCCAAATGTCCATTGTCACCCTTGACACAAGCACTATACTTATATATGAAAAATTGAAAATAGAGCATCTAGTTCAGTAAACATCAGAACTTTAAACAAGTCTACAACTAGAATCGACACCTTGGACTTCTTTACATGATTTTGTGGCCTGTTTCGTGTCATCACATCATTTTGAGTTGGATTTTTACGACTACCGTTTTGCAAACAAACTTTTGTGATTCTGGGCCGCTTTGGCTTACAACACCCAGCCCCTTGGGAAGTATGGTTTTCTTGTGGTGGCAAATGGAATCAACCCTACTTCTCCACCTCTGCATGTCCAATGAGATTGGGGCCTTCAACCCATGATTCATGTGTCCGCCACTGACTTCAACCTCATTAAATTCGTTTAATTTTGGCTTTCTGTAGACTGGATTGCATTGGGTTCCACTTGATTCATTCATCCAGTTTGACGTATATTTTAGAGAAAGATCCAGTAAAGGTTCCACTTGGCCTTTCACATTATTGTCTTGCTTGAATAGATTACCTGTTCAATTATTGGTGCTTTTCTGTACAAACTCTTTTTGTTTCTCTTGTTTTCGCTTTTAATTTTTTATAGATGTCTTCCTGCTGAATACTCTGCACGATTTTCATCAAAGTACATGTTTGATGCAGCTATTTGATCGCATCAATGGGACTTCAGGTATTGTGGAGCTTTGGACTTGCATGTCTTGATGTCTATGCTTTGAGGGTAAAGAGAGACCTACATAATCCGGTCCTAGTGAGCCTGTTTGTTGTAGGCGATTGGGTACTTAATTTTCTCCTTAAGCTTTCATCAAACATGCACAAAGTATTTCATACAGATCCTCGAATTACTATTGACGCATTGGTTTCCTGAGTTCCATTAGTAATCAAATTAATCTCATTTGTTTCCATGTTTACTGTATCTCTTTTCTTCCATTTTCATCGTCATGATGTGGCAACTGGCCAGGAACTGAGGATTGAGGGACTGCCACATTAATTAGTTTTTAATTTCAATGATACTAAAATTACCGTCTCATTTCCATCAAACGGGACAATGCGTAGGAAGTGGATACATCTTTATGTAGTTGCTGTAATTTGTTTTGGGGGTGCTTCGGACATTCAAGAGTTCACAAGCTCAAAACAAGAAAAGTGAACAACAGATACCTAATAAATACATAAAAATCGAAAGCTACACCCTTAGGTGGCCAAATCCCAGTCCATCTTCAAGCCAAATTGCCTCGGATGGTGGAGTTTCTTCTGTGACAACTAGCTCCTCTGCTTGCTCGGCTCCCAATCTTGCAAGGTGATCCGCACTTTGGTTTGCTTGACGGTGTATATGGCTGATAGAGGCACAGTATCGACCTTTAGCATTTTAGAATCCTAACATTATGGTTAGGTCTCTGTATATATCCCATAATTTCGTCTCCAAGCTTGACCCACAATTGAGCCTGCCTTAGTAGGCCAATAGACACAGTCCTTGGAAGTTCCTGAACAACCCGCCAAATTCTGCGTTCCCGTTGCTTTCATACCAGCAGCCATCTGTATTTAGTTTCACTTCACCTGTATGAGTAAGAGTCCAACTAATTAGATTAGGAATTAGGGTGTGTAGTTACCGCATTTAACTCTATAGCTTCCTCTCACCCATAAAGTTATCTTTTATTATTACGAGGTAGCCAGCTGGTTTCTTGTAGTCGTGATTCTGTAATAAACGTCTTAGATTAGATTGGTGAGTCTGAATGCAGACATGCAGTTCATATTAATCTGCAGATTCTGCACTGAGCTCTTAGTAATTTACATCTCACGAGTTCTCTGATGTTTGGGTTTATTGTATATCTTGTTCGCAAAGCATATTTCTTTATCAAATTGATGATCTTTTTAAATGCAGGTGACTGCTACTCTATCCCTTGCAGCCGCATGCTCATCAGCCGGAATCGCAGTTTTATATGCAAGGGACTTGAATTTCTGCACGGCTGAAACGCATCTCCCATGCAACAGATTCCAGCTCTCTGTAGCCTTGGCTTTTGTCACCTGGTTCCTTATTGCCATATCCTCTCATGTTATGTTTTGGATCTTAGCCTCTGTCTGAACAACTCATGCATTCTCTCTCTCTCTCTCTCTCTCTCTCTCTCTCTCTCTCTCTCTCTCTCTCTCTCATATTTCAAATTCTTCGCTGCCCTCTGTCTCGCATCAGTCACATTTAAAGCGTTTATTAGTTTAGTTCCACCATCGTAGTACGGTGCAATTCAATATTCTCTTTTTGTGTTGCAGCTGCAATAGGTTTTTGGTATGCTTTTATGGCTTCCTATTGCGGGCATGGCTGAAATTCCAGCTTATGCGGTTGAGTTGTAAAAGTCGAAAGAATATTTAGTTTTGAGCTCATCACACGGCTTTGTTTCTTGTTTCTAGGAAGTCCGATTGAGTTGAATAACATTACATAAAATTTTGTGCTAGTGAGGTGTTAATTTTTCGGATTTCAGTACACTTGCTGTAATTGATAATGGTTTGATGATCATAGCAGAATCTTGAACTCCTTGGATTTAACTCTTCCATCCCTATCACCACTGAGATGGGAGATGGGAGATGGGAGATGAGGGAAGACAGAAAAAGAAGTTACTATTAGGGTGAGAAACTCTCTCTCTCTCTCTGAAAAAACTTAGTAGCCTCTCTTCCTTCTCCTCCTTCGCCCTAGGAATTTTGGCTCTCCCAGTAACAACAAACGGGACTCGAATTGTCATGTAGGAGAGTATTAAGAGCTAAATTTGCTAGAACATTAATGAAAATGAGAAAATGATACTATCATTGGGCTACAAAGATAGAAATTTCAAGGAAATAGTCAAACTTATTAATTTATTACAGTTATTTATTCATAAACATTCCCTTATAGACACTCTTACAATTCTAGTTGAAACATAATACAATGTTCATGATCATCCGCTTTTATTTAGGAAACTCCAGCCAAATTGAATAACCGACATGCCAAAAGCGACGAAGGCCAAACAGAAACCTATGAATGCCCACGGAGAGCCAAAATATGTACGTTTCAAGTATGCCATAAACTTCGGCCAACCATACTCGCTATAGTTGGATGCTCTGCTGCAAGTGTCGGCAAAGTAGAAGTCTGCTATTGCAACTTCCTTGCACAGCTTGTTGAATAGATTCAAGGTGTCCTCATCCGCGCCCAAGTAGTTTTTTTATAACTTTGGCATCTTTAAGCACTTGGACATCTGCCCGAGAGTTAATCAATACGGGCATGAGAAATGCGTAGGATGTGAAGTGCTGCGAAACCCCAGGGCAACACTGTTCAAAGGCAATGAGGTTTCTGAGGAATGGCTCTGTGGGGTCATGTATACCGATAGTTGGGATTTCAAAACTGGCCCTATGACACCACCAGTATAGGCCTTTATCTTCATTGAATTTGATGTTGAACAGGTTGTTTCCCGAGAGGGGTTTAAACTTGACTCCTGCATATTCAAGGTTTGCTGCAGAAAGAGTGAATTCACTGAATTCCATTTTTTGAGCAGACTCCTGCGTAGTCGAGGGAAGGTAATAATTATCGTGTAGTAAATGCAGAATATGATTGTAGTTTTTATCTTTCCCAGCTGGATTTTGTCCTTTAGACCTTGATATTTCATTGCCGGAAATGCCTAGGACGCAGTCATTAGGTGAACCAAAACTAGTTGTCGTTGCGCTACCACTATTTTTGGAATTGTCTGCCGGACTCATCGTGTCCCGAAAGTAAAAAAGGACGTAATCGGTGAGTGAACGCTTATGGGGACAATTCGGGATCCTTTCCACAGTGAGTTTGAACAATTTCTCAAGCACAAAGAAAGGAATCTGATTCTCGAGGAGTAGCAAGTCATTTTTGACATTGTTGAGTACCCAAAGGCTATCAAAAGTAGGATATCTCCTTTCTTCTTTTTTCCGATGTGTAAGATCTTCCATTTCTTGTTCTCTGCTGCTGCTTTTCCTGCTATCCTCTCCTTCGCGAGGCTGCTGAATGCTACTCGAGGCCTTGGACAAAAAAGCTCTAGTGAGGCTCTTAACTAAATGCATACTCTATTTTGATTTATAAATTAACTGCTTGCCGAAATGCAAAATTTCTAATTAAATTTGTACATCCAGGTTTACTTGACAAGTTTTTTTTGGATTAGATATTGTGACCGGTTCATTCAATATTATTTTGAAACATTGAATTCGATAGCGATTTCCTTTAGGTAGAAATAAGCATGTACGAGGCATCAAAATACGAGGGGAATTAATGTATGAAATTTGTTTTCTTTTGACCAAGGAGAACATAAATGAGGAATCCTACGCGATTGAACACCTAAGCTTTCTTACCTTTGAGGTGCCACCATCTCCACCAATATTGGTAGGTTTTTTTTCCTGTTCTTTCACAAGGTCATAGAAACTGTAGAGAAGTTCAAGGATGAAGCAACCATCGACCACCATCATTTCCTCATCCAGGTCGACTTCTTCTGCGTAGCATTTCTGGGCATCATTTACAGACGACTTCATTTCTTTCACACATTCTTGGAGCACCTCAAAGTTTTTGGGCCTCTGTTTTCCTCATCCGCTATTCCTTTGGTCACTCGAAGAATTAGGTAATTGGCGTAGTACAGTTTGACGTGTTTCATGGGTGTTTTTCTTAGGTTTATGTCATGCTGATGAAGAGGGCCGATAGCAATGAGGTGAGGGGTGTAGGCGCTGTCGTTCAGCCTACGAAGATTTTCAGGCACCCTGTAAAGGCAAGCGGAAGAGAACAAGGATTCGCCTTTCTGGGCACCTTCAGTGATGCTCGTACCGATGGTCCATGTAAGGCTGCTTATACGTCTCATTTCAGTTGGGTCTTTTGATCAATGAGAACAAGAAGCAGTTGTGTTGTACTTGGTTGTAGTGTTTTGGGTGAAAATGGTTTTGGATTTTCCTATTTGGGTTTGAGGCTTTGAGCTAAAGACAGCTCCCTCCGGGGATCTATATATAGAGGGCTCACCCAACGTACGCATTCAAATCACATAAATGTGTGGAGCTCATATACACTACATCACGAGTGTGATTACGTGAGTGTTTGTGTATTTGGGTTTGTATTTTGGTTGTCGTTCTAGACACTGGCAGAGGCACTCTTGGACCCCTCACTGGATTTTTGTATTTTTTGAGGGTTTTTTTTTTCATTTTTAGATAAATATATTAGAAATTTCATTAGTATCACTTTTTATACATAAAAAATTATTGAGTGTTCTTGGGGCGCAACCACATTGTGTTATAGCGCCTTTCTCCTGGACATATTTATGTGGTACTCAATAGTCAATACCAAATACTCACTCCATCCCTTTTTAAGTGTGTTATATGGGAAATCCAACTATTTTTCTCTCACATCAACTTTTCATTACTTACTCTTATCAATATTATAATACCCACTAACTTTTTAAAAAGAAATCTACTTTTAAGGGCAAAATGAGAAATGTACCCACTAACTTTTCAAAACACACACTTATTAAGGGACAACCCAAAATGAAAATGTACACACTATAAAATGGACAGAGGGAGTATGAGATTAGGAAAACTCATAAAAAAAGTGATGGAGAAAGGTGTTAGGGCACTACATGGTGATGCATCAGGACCGCTGAATAATTAATTATTAACAAGCAAGTTTCAATTCACTGAATTTTTACCTCGAAACTATTACGTGTTGTAAGCTCCAAAAAGCTGCGTTCCCTTTTTTGGTTGGCAATTCCATTTGACAAATCATATATTTACGTGTATCCCATTATTAATCGAGTTGTAACATTTTAAGTAGCAAGTCTGTATAGGAATAAAGTGGAAGAGATTTTTTTTTTTTTTTTTTGTAATTCGAAGGTTAGTAGATCAATCCGTAACAAACAGTGGTATTTCAGATTCAGTGTGGGTAGACCAATTGTGGGATTGATCGGCAACTCAATCGGGTACCACAGTTTAGCAAAGTTTGAGAATGGTTCTGAAAGCAATCAATCAACTTTTGATCGAAGCTGCCACTAATATAAAAGCGTTTCTTCTTTTCGGACTAGGGTTCGTTGGCTACTAAAGAGATATCATAGCCTCTTGTTTTCAAACCCAAAAAAGCCCTAGAGTATTGAGAGTGAATCTTGACGCACAAAATCCATGGAACTTTAATCAAAGCTTCAAGAGGTTTCGACATCATACATCGAATCAACTCAGTTTGTTTCTCTTCTGGTGGATTCTGGAAGAAATATTGGAAGGCTCGAGGAATAGAGGCAGTGTCAGTCAAGGGTTACGGTGAACGAAGATTCGACTATCGTGCTTGAGTCAATTGTGAGGATTCTCAATTGTGTAGTAAGTGCGATTATAACCGTACAATTTTTTTTATAGTGTTTGTCAGTGTTTGGATCAACTTATACGTAGCTTCACTAAAAATCTAAAATTTAAAGTTGGAGTAAAGTCTAGTGGAGACTGATTTTGTCTTAGTAAAATGACAAAACTATTAAAGAGTCGACATCCGCTAAACCAAACACTTGGAGAAAACACATACTCATGCTTAAATTACGGACCGAACTTCAAGTTTCCTGAGGTTTAGTATGTGATAGTTTACTACTACATTATGGTACCAAGTGTTAAGGATACGCGGTATCAATAATATCTAGAGATTTCAAAGAGGTAAGACATCAAAACTAAAAGTGATCATTTGGATATCAAAGGGTAAGGCATCCAAATTGAACGTGACCATTTACGTATCAAAAGGAGTAAGGCATCAAAATTGAACGTAACCATTTACGTATCGGAAAAAGAAATGCATCAAAATTGAATGTAAACATTTACGTATCGAAAGAATAAAGGCATCAAAATTGAACGTGATGATTTTCATATGAAAAAGAAGAAAGGCATCAAAATTGAACGTGACCATTTACGTATTAAAATGAGTAAGGCATCAAAATTGAATATGACCATTTACCTATCAAAGGTGTAAGGCATCAAAATTGAAGGTGATCATTTACTTATCAAGGGGGGAGGCATAAAAATTGAACGTGACCGTTTGGATATCAAGTAAGGCATCAAAATTAAAGGTGACCAATCGTACCTTACCCATGATGATAACCAAGTCTTTGGACTTGTAGAGTGATTTATTGAAGTATTAAATGGGTAAGACATCCAAATTGAATGCGACCATTTACGTATCAAAGGTGTAAGACATCAAAATTAAACTTGACCATTTACGTATCAAAAAGGGTCAGGCATTAAACTGAAGGTGAACATTTATGTATCAAAGGTGTAAGGCATCAAAATTGAATGTGAACATTTACGCGTCAAAGATGTGTGGCATCAAAATTGAACGTGATCATTTACGTATCAAAGTGGGAGACATCAAAATTAAACGTGCTCATTTACATATCGAAGGGATAAGGCATCAAAATTAAAGGTGACCATTTACATATCAAAGGGGGGACATCAAAATTGAAGGTAACCATTCGTACCATACTCATGACGCTAACCAAGTCCTTAGACTTGTTGAGTGATTTATTGAAATATCAAAATAATAACCCGTGTCTGAGATTTTATTCTTTAATTTATAGAATTATTTTGTGAAACTTAAAAGAACTTTAAACTAATGTTTGAATAGAAGTTTATAATTAAAAAATTATGTTCACTAATTTAGTCTTCTGTAGTTCAAATTGGACAGAGAACTGAGTTGTTTTGGAATAAGGGGTTGTTCTCCAATAGATTTTATGAGGATTTGATAAAATCAAACCCTTGATTTTATTCATTCGAGAAAAGATTTTATAAAATCTCACATTTTTGCATCCTCATAAAATCCATTGGAAAACAATCCTAAGCCGAAATAGATCATTTTCATCTAAGTAAACTTTTGCGAGCTCTTTATTACACCGAGATATATTATTTTGGATTTTCCCAGAAAACAAAATTAACGACAAATTAAGATGTTGAAGCCAGATTGATACCGATTTCTTGAGGGATTTCGTCCTGGAAATTGCTATTTTGAAGGTTGATTCCAGTGAGGTTTCCAGACCTAGGAAATAAGTTCATGTCGTGCATAGTAATAAATATAATCTTAAAAAATTCGTTTTATACAACTGCGATACTGCGTAGAAAATTTCGTTTATGTTTTTTCTTGATTTATCTTGCATGATCTCTTCATTAGATCGAATCCAGATCCATTTTGGTTTTTCTGATTCATGTAAGGGTTGGGAAATTTCTCTCCGTACTATTTCCAGCTCCTTCTAAGGATGGATCTATAAGAATTCACCAGTCCTAAAGACATCAATTAATTGGACTGGAATGGTCCTCAAAAAATTCCCACGACTCCTGTAACTGTAATGTCCCCCTCTCCCTCCCTCCTTCAAATCCGCCAAATTGGAACTTCACCTCAACAGAGGCACGGAATTCAGAAACCATGCAAAATCAACTCCCCGCAACCATCGACTGGTAAGGTTAATCTTCGAAACCTTGCAATTTCCACTTCTTCTCAACATTTTACAATTTTCGGTTGCTAAATTCTGGATTACTTGCACTCCAATAAAATTCGTTTTGGTGGAAAAAAAAGATTACACATCCTACGTGTTTGACGAAATGACACACGCGCAGCCTGAACTGCTACCTGCTGGCTGCCGTATGTTATCAAGTTTCTTTGATTTCATTTGATCAATTCCTTTGTGATTCAGCGGTAATCAGTGCTCGAGTGGGTGGCCCTTTAGTGGCAAGAGAAAAGGTTTCTCTTCAGTGAAGATATAACATTACAGTTACAGAAGGTCATGACCTGAAGGCAACTTTTCAATTTTTTCCCTTTATCGAGCTTTGTAGTAATTAATTGTACATTGGATGTATGGTAGTGCAAAGTACGCATCTCACCTCCTCTTTTTTTCTCAATTTGATTTCAGATTTGTGAACTTCCATAGCCCAGATTTTCTTCATATTTGCCCACAAAAGCTGCAGGTACTTTTTCCTCCCCCAGCACCCTTTGTGGATTTCATTCGGGAAAAAGTTACGGGTTGGATAATTGGCCTGTGTTGTTTATGTTTTACTATTCCAAGCTGACTTTGACTCTAAGACTTATTGTCCCTATTGGTGGCTGTGCTAATTTGAAACCCTCTTTTAGTGGATGGATCTATACAAATTCAGCTATTCTAGTAACAACAAATGAGACTTGAATGGTCCTATTGCTAGAACATTAATGAAAATGAGAAAATGATACTATCATTGGGCTACAAAGACGGAAATTTCAAGGAAATAGGCCAACTTATTAAGTTATTACGGTTATTAACATAAACATTCCTTAGAGACACTCATGCCATTCTAGTTGAAACATAGTACAAAGTTCATGATCATCCGCTTTTATTTAGGAAACTCCAGCCAAATTGAATAACTGACATGCCAAAAGCGATGAAGGCCAAACAGAAACCTATGTATGCCCATGGAGAGCCAAAATACGTACGTTTCAAGTATGCCATAAACTTCGGCCAACCATACTCGCTATACTTGAATGCTTTGCTGCAAGTGTCAGCAAAATAGAAGTCTCCTAGTACAACTTCCTTGCACAGCTTGTTGAATAGATTCGTGGTGTCCTCATCTGCGCCCAAGTAGTTTTTTATGACTTTAGCATCTTTAAGCACTTGGACATCTGCCTGAGAGTTAATCAATATGCTCATGAGAAATGCGTAGGACGTGAAGTGCTGCGAAACCCCGGGGCAACACTGTTCAAATGCAATGAGGTTTCTGAGGAATGGCTCTGTGGGGTCATGTATACCGATAGTTGGGATTTCAAAACTGGCCCTACGACACCACCAGTATAGGCCTTTATCTTCATTGAATTTGACGTCAAATAGGTTGTTTCCCGAGAGGGGTTTAAACTTGCCACCTGCATATTCGAGGTTTGCCTCAGAAAGAGTGAATTCACTGAATTTTGTTTTTTGAGCAGACTCCTGCGTAGAGGGAAGGTAATTATCGTGTAGTAAATGCAGAATATGATAATAATTTTTAGCTTTCCCAGCTGGATGTTCTCCTTTAGAGCCCGTTATTTCGTTGCCAGAAACGCGAAGGACGAAGTCATTAGGTGAACCACAAATAGTTGTCGTTGCGCTACCACTATTTTTAGTATTGTCTTGTGGACTCATTGTGTCCTGAAAGTAAAAAAGGATGTAATCGGTGAGTGAACGCTTATGGGGACAATTTGGGATCTTTTCCACAGTGAGTTTGAACAATTTCTCCAGTACAAAGAAAGGTATCTGGTTCTCAAGGAGTAGCAAGTCGTGTTTGACATTGTTGGCTATCCAAAGGCTATCAAAAATAGGATCTCCCCTTCCTTCTTCTTTTCGAGTAAGATCTGCCATTTCTTGTTCTCTGCTGCTGCTTTTGCTGCTATTCTCTCCTTCATGAGGCTGCTGAATGCTACTCGAGGCCTAGGACAAAAAGGTTCTAGTGAGGCTCTTGACTAAATGCATACTCTATTTTGATTACAAATTTAATGCAATTGTCAAAATGCAAAATTTGTAATTAAATTTGAATATCCAGGTTTACTTGATTGAATCCAATAGCGATTTCATTTAGGTAGAAATAAGTACGTACGAGGCGTCAAAATTTGTTTTCTTTAGAACAAGGAGAACATATATGGATTTATACACTTTGAAGTTTATGTGGAGTATACCGTATATTCATGTAATACATGTATAGATATAAATATCAGAAACAAATGAAGAATCCTACACGATCGAACACCTAAGCTTGCTTACCTTTGGTTTTCTTCCTTGTTCTTTCATAAGGTCATAGTAACTGTAGAGAAGTTCAACGATGAAGCAACCATCGACTACCATCATTTCCGACATTCTCTCCGTCAGTCGTCCCTCCTTCATTATCTCCATTTCCCAATCCGTCCAGACTTGTTTCTGAGTAGCTTTTCTGGGCATCATATGCGACCTTCTTCATTTCTTTCACACATTCTTGGAGCACCTCAAAGTTTTTGTTGGCTCTTCTTTCCTGATCCACTATTTCTTTGGTCAGTCGAAGAAATAGGTAATTGGCGTAGTACAGTTTGACGTTTGTCATGGGTGTTTCTTTGACGTTTATGTGATACCGATGAAGAGGGCCGATAGAGATGAGGTGAGGGGTGTAGGTGCTGTCGTTCAGCCTACGAATAGCTTGAGGCACCCTGTAAATGCAAGCGGACGAGAACAAGGATTCGCTTTTCCGGGCACCTTGAGTGATTTTCTTACCGATGGTCGATGCAAGGCGCCTAAACAGCCTTCTCCTTGTCGTCGTTACACCCTTGACTCATGTCAGTTGAGTGTAATTGGTTTTGATCAATGGAATCAGCAAGTGGTTCTCTTGTAGGACCTCCCGGAAGCCCTCCGCTAATTGTTGGACTGATCTCCCATCCATATGCGCCAATCTCTCCAGAGGGGGGGTCTATTTCTTTGCCGGTCTCTCCAGAGGGGGGGTCTGTGTCTTCCTGAGGATCAATGAAACCAAGACGCAATTGTCTTTGCAATTCATTTTCGTCATTCCCCCCTTGACTCATTTCAGTTGGGTAGAATTGCTTTTGATCAATGAGATCAAGAAGCTGTTGTGTTTTACTTGGTGGTAGTGTTTTGGGTGAAAATAGTTTTGGATTTTCCTATTTGGGTTTGAGCTAAAGATAGGCCCCCTCCTGGGATCTATATATAGAAGGCTCACCCAACATACACATCTAAATACATTAAAAATATATATAAATGTGTGGAGCTCACATACACTATACTACCAGTGTGATTATGTGAGTGTTTGTGTATTTTGATTTTTGTTTTGGGTGTGGTTCTAGACTTGTTCGTCGTCGACAAAATTGGCTCTCTGAGAGGCCTATCTTTACTTGATATGGTGTTTTCGAGATATGTAACTTGATTTTCTTTCTTAAAATAACCAAAAGTTGGTCATTGCCAACATTGAAAGTGATCATTTGGATATCAAAGGGGTAAGGCATCCAAATGGAACATGACTATTTACTTATCAAAGGTGTAAGGCATCAAAATTTAATGTGACCATTTATATATCAAAATGGGTAAGGAATCAAAATTAAAACATGAACATTTACATATCAAAGGTGTAAGGCATCAAAATTGAACGTGACAATTTACATATAAAGGGGTATAAAAGGCATCAAAAATTTTGTTCACTAATTTAGCCTTCTCGAGTTCAAATTGGATAGAGAACTGAGTTGCTCTGGAATAAGCCCAAATAGCTCATTTTCATCGAAGTAAACTTTTGTGAGCTCTTTACAGTGAGATATATTACTTTGGATTTTTCTAGAAAATGAATTTAATGACAAATTAAGGATTGATACCGATTTCTCGAGGGATTTCGTCCTGGAAATTGCTATTTTGATTCCAGTGAGGAATGTGAGGTTAACTATCGAAGGTGGAATTGAGCCAAACAGTTTTTGGGATTCCAAGTTCAAAATGGTGAATCATTGATTGGAAGGATTGCATTTAACACCTACCAAGTTGCAGAAATTAAGGGAGTCATTCCAAGAGGAACTTGATTGGAAATGAGTTCTTTTCTTTTCTTTTTTTTTTTGACAGCCCCCCTCTTGGATCCATTTATATGAGAAAGTTTGCAATGCCACTCGGGCCTGGTTGAGCACGATTCTGGACTGCACAAACATGTGAGGTACACACATTTGGGAGTTGGCTTCACATATTTGTGTGGCTCAAAATGGTGCTCACAGTTTATTTGGTGAACTCTGATATTTACCCAGAAAATGGCCCAGAATTTAAAATTTAATGTGTAGGCTGATGATACCAAGATAACATTATTGTAAGTCAGGTAACTTGTTTATTCGCTTGTGTAAGATTTGTAAGATATACTTGTTCTTATCTTAGCTGTAAAACAATGCATATGCTTGCTCTATTATTAAGTTATGCTTCCCCAAAGGAGTAGTCGGACAGAAGTCTGGTGATGAAGGTGGCCGTGTGCATACTGGTTCCTCTCTGTTTGTTTTCTTTTCTTCCTTCCAAATTTAAATAAATAATGCTTTAGTTTGAGTACGTATATTCCTTGCTTCCATGATTGTTGTTGGAGTATTTATGTGGTTTAAGTGTGGGCCTGATAGGACCACTTCAGACCTTTTGGGGTTTGGCATATGCCAATGACTTATTATATCAAAGGCATAAACATCTGTATGTCCATATGTCTAAGTTTTTGTGTATATTTTGTTGGAACTCCTAAATCAGTAAAATTTACTGCATTTGCTCCTAGTCATAACATAAAATATGGTATTTTCATCATCGGAGGGCCGTGGTTTTGATTTATCTAGCCTACTTTGGCCTAATAAGTTACCTGACTTATTTTTTCGTCTTTATTTGATTTTTTAACAACTTCATTAGTTTGTCTCGACAAAAGAAATCGAAAAAATAAAAGATAATGATTCAAACTCAAATTATGTCGAATAAAGACAAAAATAAGTAAAAAAGATTAAAAACATTTTTTTTACTTACTTTCGGTTTTATTCAAAAAAATTGAGAATTCAAATCATAAGTTTTTAATTATTCGATTTCTCTCATCGAGACGAACAAATATTACACAAAAACTTGATGCAAAACTAACTAAAAAGTGAGTGGGTACATTTCTTATTTTGCCCTTAAAAGTATATTCCTTTTTAAAAAGTTAGTGGGTATTATTATATTGATAGGGGTAAGTAATGGAAAGTAGTTGTAAAGTTGATGCGAGAGAAAAATAGTTGGAATTCCCAGGTAACACACTTAAAAAGGGACGGAGGGAGTATTAGTTTGGCTCGACAAAAGAAATCGAAAAAGTAAAAGAATATGATCTAAACTCAAATTTTATCGAATAAAGGCAAAAATAAGTAAAAAAGATAAAAAAAAAATTTACTTACTTTCGGTTTTATTCAAAAAATTGAGAATTCAAATAATAATTTTTCAATTATTCGATTCCTCTCATCGAGATAAACAGATACTGTATCATACAAAAATTCGACGCAAAACTAACTAAAACTGAGCAATGCTAGGTACTCCGAAAATTACCCGAAAATGAAATCAGTGGTGCAAATTCACTTGAATGATTATCTGAACCATTGATTTCACTTTCGGAGTAATTTCCGGGGTGCCTTTTTAGAGTACTTAGCATTTTCTTTTTATAATTTCGTCCCAATTCCAGGACAATTAGACATTAATGACCAACATATACAATCAAATAAAATGAGTACATATTAGGTAACAAAGGTTAATGCGCCCGCGCGCACACACCTGTTTCCCAACATTTCATGCAGCTGAATGATTGCGTCCTCTTCTTCTCTGCTGAAGTTCCCGCGCTTAATGTCCGGCCACAAGTAATTCGTGCATTGGAGCCTGCGACTCTTCCCACATCTCAATAATCCTGGAAGCCAAGAACATTCGCGATTACATTATCAGTGAAAAACTAAATAGCTTGTTAATTTGCGGATTCAACGTTTGGTGTAGAAAGAGTGAATTCACTTATTTTCATTTTTTGACCAGACTCCTGCATAGTCGAGGGAAGGTAATTATCGTGTAGTGAATGCAGAATATGATAGGAGTATATAGTACTCCGTTTTTAGCTTTCCCAGCTGGTTGTTCTCCTTTAGAGCCAGTTCTTGGCATGATGAATATACTAGTACTATCTTTTAGTCTTGATTTAATCTAGGTTAAGTTCAAATGAATTTACATAAAACCCAATGAATTACTAATGTTTTTGAATTACAATCATATTATACAAGACCACAAATGATATACTAGTATAAAGATTGTACTATTTCGAATGGAATTTTTTTTTGCCCCCTCAGCTTAAAATCCTGACTCCGCCATTTACAAGATGATCGAGAGTGGAAGTGTAAAGTGAGGATTGAGAGCGGGAGGATGGTAATTTGTGACCTAGCCTACAATGTGTGTATGCGTGCATGTATTACAAGCCGAATGGGCACAAAATTGGTACTATTTAATGGTATTGCGATTGGGGTAATCTGGTTTAGTTATGATCAGTGGCTGCTTCAAACATTGTGTAGAATCCGCAAAGTTGAATTGCATCAAACCAAACCTTTTACGAAACAAAAGTAGTTAATTCAGTTGCCCTGTTTTGAAATAGTAAACCGTAATTCTTTGTGTCTTTTTTTGTTGAAAAGATTGAATTGTAATTAATTGTATACATAAAATCGAATTTGGCATGGTTTTAACATTTTAAGTTCTAGTTTGCATGTATAGCCCAACTTAGCCCGTCGGAAAATATGTGATGAATGAATTACAGAGTTTTGTGTTCTCATTGTCTCTAAATTAACATGATTGCTCTGAAGTGGGATTTTTTTCCCTCTCCATAAAAAGGTGATTACATTACAAGTGTAGAAGTCTTTGCTGTGGTCCTGTGGATATGGTATGCCAAGTCTCTATGGATCGATGTCAGCCAAAATGTTACTGTTTTGTGTGCAAATAAATTTGCTGAATTGTGTCTGGAAGACTTGATATTCGTGAGGCGAAGGGACGATGATTATGGTGTTTAGGTTTGATAACCTCTCGGACCACACCGAAGATTGTGACTTGGTTGAGCTCTGTCGACCTCTTGGACAAGTGCTTCGCGCTCATGTGTCTAAGGATTACACAACTGGTTTGGGCAGAGGTTATAGTTACATCAACTTTCATCGTCGAGATGATGCTGAGAGAGCTATGAACAAACTCGATGGCTTTGTTCATCCTGCCGAGTACTCTCTGTCTCTCTTAGTTGTTTTGAGATAAGGTATTAATCATGTCGTGTTTAATTCGTTTGATTTTTGGTTTAGGCCAGCATAGGTTTATGGGTTGTAAAAATTCGAAAAACCACTGCACCAGGGGTGGATTGATCGGGGTGAAGACCCATCTGTTCCGGGTGAAATAGTCATCCCTGATTTGAAACACGATAACTCCATTATTCAACCGATTCGCCGTAGGAAATGGTGTTCTGTAGTTAGATAAGAGGTCTTGAAATGAGGACAATCTGTTTTTAAAAAAAGAAAAAAACAAGAAAGAAAGAAAGAGAAAAAAAAAGAAATGAGGTCAATCTGGGCTAATTCTTCATTTATCTGTCTTTCTGTATTTGTTTATTCCCACTGGTTTCAATTCTTAGACTTTAAGGATTGCAAGTGGGCAATATTAGGATCACAACCTACTTAGAGCTGTTTAGGAAGTTTCCTTCATCAAGTGGAAACATTTTGAATACCTTTTTCCTGACTATATATTTTACGGGATATATACATAGAGATGCTAGGAACACAATCATCCAGAAACAATTCACGAACAATTCCTCACATACATGTGGGCCCCGTGTAATGTGGGAGCACCTATGTATATATGTGAGGGGATCGAGGTGTTTGGATGATTGTGTTCCTATTATTTATATCTTTCAAAAGTTTGACTATTAAAATTGGCCTAAACTTGTAGTTGACTCCAGAAAAGCTTAACCCTAATTTTTTAAATCTCTATCTTATTTTATACGTCCAATGGAACTTCAAAATCTAAGCAGTTGGCGCAGATCCTTATTTACATGTGAGCTCTAAATGTTTTTATTATCTTTTCGTCGTTTTTTTATTATTTATTTTTAGAGAAACTTATTTATGGATGTTGGTGCCACCGGCGTTTGTGGGTCCCACCGAGCGTAGTAATAATCTAAACTGTTCATCGTTCATCTTGTAGGGCCTGCAAAATAATGTATCCACGCAAAAATCAGTTTGATCGAAAATCGATAGGTATGTCAAAAGTTGAATTTTGGTTTAAAAAATATTGGACGGTCTTGAGTCCGTTTTTAAAACCAAAATTCAACTTTTTGACATACCTATCGATTTCCAATCAAGTTGAGTTTTTGCTTTAATATATTATTTTGTGGACCCTACAAGTTGAACGGTTCAGATTATTGCAATGATTACATGGTGGGCCTCACACTAAGTGACGCACATCCGTAAAAAAGTTTACAATGGAGTTTCTGCCACATCCGTAAATAAGTTTATCTCTTTAGTTTTTTCAGTACTCAATTTCTTTCATGTAACTATAAAGTGCATTGTCATTTAAATAACCCAAAGTCAAACCCATGATGTTCAAATAAAAAGTACTAGATTTGACTTTCATCCAACGTAAATTCATTTCCAAAGGAAAAAATTATTCACTCCGTCCCTATTTGTTGGTTTGGTTTCGGCATTCATCTCATATTTTAAATTGTCTATATCTTTCAATTTATATTGGGTTTCATGATTTGAAATTTTTAGTATAATAGAACTAGTTAAAATCCATGAAAGGAGATATATGTTCCAGTATATTTAAAAATTCGCATTGAATGAAACATATAATTTTTTAAGGAGTGTGGAATAGTGAAAATGAAAAAACAAATATGGACAGAAGTAGTACTTACGGCATGCGCGAATTAGTGGTCCCTAAGTGCTTAAACCCTAAGTTCCCGTTTCTGTAAATTGATTAATTGGCCAAACTGGTTTATTGCACTTTACTAGACAGATCATTTTTTTGATGATATATTATTTCAATTTTACTTAATAATCCGGTTTCACTGACTTATCGCCAATAAGCCCCCTCTTAACTACTGTTCAAATTTTTAAATAAAAACCTAACAACTGTTGGATAAAATGTTTCACTCACCCTGTCATTTTCATAATCGGTAAAGAACAACGACTGTCTAATTAAATAGCTCTCAAACCCCCACAAGAACTTAGAAAAAAAAAGGAATAAAAGAAAAGGACCAACAAGGTGGAAAAAGAGACAAAAAACATGAAGAAATTAAAACAATACATGATAGATAATACACATTTCTTTTTATCAAATATTTACACAAATAGGAGTATTTCTTAATAGAACCTTCTTCACATTTGATAATAACAACACAAAGATGTGGGGTCCCTTCGGTTATCCACATCCTTACCCAACCCAACCAAGACAGATTATTAGATTTTTTTTTTTTAAAAAAAGGAGCAAAAAAATTAAAAAAACAAAAGATCACACACATACATGCTTAAAGAAACAACAGAAGCAAATTACGCGCCTTTAGCTTTGCTAGGGCACGTAATTTGCTTTTATGATTTTCATGCAACAACTCGACGACGAACCGGAGAGTGATCAACCGTGGGAAGGTTTCGTTGGGCGGTGGTGGTGGCGGAGGGTGGTGGTGTAGAGGTAGAGAAGCCATAGACGTCGGATGACGGCCGGAAGATGTTGAAATCGGATGTTTGGAAGCGGCCGGAGTCGCCGGGGAGTCTGATGTAGGAATTAGCCGAAGGAGATTCATTGAGCCATGTATCTATAAGCCCTTGTCCATTACCACTTTTGTATTGCACTATAGCTCTGTATACAAATGGAATAAGACCCTCCATTTATGAGAGAGAGAGAGAGAGAGAGAGAGAGTTGTTGGGGGGTGATGTTCAAAAATTGAAGGGAGGGTTTGGTTAAAAAGAGAGGGGGAAGGGGGGTTTGGTGACGTGGCGTAATGGGATTGGAGTCTGAGTGTTATACGCGACCTGGGGTTGAGGAGGCGTGATCCGCTCCTTCCTGCACTACTCCAAATTAATTTGCACGAAATTAATGAATTGCTAAAAAATGGGAAAATTAATTTTTCCTGTAATTTTTGTTGTGTTTTTTTTTAATTGCAAAAGAGGTGGGAGGGGGCAATCAGCAGAGCAACACCTCTTTGGCGTGATCATAGGGACCCCCGACCGCTTGTGGAATGTCTGGTTGGAGTCATACCTATTGTCCTAAAATAGAGGTCGTTACCACAGCATAACCTAGGTACAAGATGGTCGGTGACACCATCCCCACAATGACACGCCAGGGGCGAGACTCAAAACCGAGTCATTTCTGAATAGTGGAGTACGCCTTACCATCCAGGCAACCAAAAAAGTTGTGGAACTTTCCCACTAAGAAGAAACACTTCCGTACTAAATATATTGTGCTAAAAAAAGAAAAAATTCTACTCCAGTTTTCCTACAAAACTCTTTTGCCAACAGAATTTAAACGAGAAAGTAAACTTCATTCTCCTCTAATTCACTTCTCTTGAGAATACATTTTCCACGCAGGATATTCTTCACAAGAGCCAAAGGCTTGATGGAAATCGTTAATCTAGTAGAATTTACGAATAATTACATTTCTAGCTACCAAAAAATTAGTTTGACCGGATAGTTAGAGGTATGCGAAATCTCGCATGTAAAATCAATGTCAAATATATTTTAAACTTAAATCGTTTATTTCACCGAATTAACCTTTATTCATGTACGTATTGATGTTTAAAAAGCATGATTTTCTTTGTGGGTTTCACGAAATTAACCGTTTGAATCATGGTTTTAGGCTCGAGATGAGGTTCATATATTAAAAATGAAAATATGTAGCGTCCTGAAGTACGGTCACGTAGTGTTCCGGACACGAAAAATTATTATTAGAGGAGGTGAGGGAGGAGGTGAGGGAGGCTTAAACGCAAACTCGAAACGAAGACGGAAAGCTATGACTATTCGTTGAAAGCTCTGTTCAAACTACATCCAATATCGTTACATCTCACCAAATCTCACTATAAAACTTCAGCTCTAGTGTATGTAATTTTAGCAGTTCAAAAAAAGTGTGTGTAATTTTATATGTACATATATTTTTGTCTTATCACTTTACTTAATCTTGTATTGAACGATTGGTTTGATGACTATTTTCTTATTAAGCCTTTTTCTAGTAGGCTTTGTCGGTTGTGAATAATTAATCCATAAAGTAATGGTTGCTGTTCGAGGTTTTTTTTTCTCCCTCCCTGCGTGGGGACGTGGGAATCTCTTCTAACCTTAGGGCTAGGGACGGCCGATCCTGCCAATCTAAACTATGTCGTTTGGGGAGTTTTGAGGATGTTTCTAAGCGTTTAGCTGTTTATCTCGTGGTGGTATTATCTGTTGGGCGGAGGCCATGTGGGCCAAGTCCAACATCATGTCAGGGCGGAGGCTAGATCGGCCAAGTCTTAGTTGACCCGTTGGTGCTTGGGCACGATTAGAAAATAAAATTGCGCCTTCATTAACACCTGCAGGTTTTGGTGAGATGATAAGCACTTGACCCTAACAAGTGGTATCATAGCCAAGGTCAAGGGTTCAACTCTAATGGGTAACATGCTGCTTGCGGGCAGATGCTGGAGGGGGGATTGTTGGACGGAGGCCAGATGGGCCAAGGCCAGCATCCTACCGAGGCTGAGGCCAGGTGAGCCAAGTCTCAGTTGACCCATTGGCGCTTGGGTGCGATATGGATTAAGGAAATAAAGTTGCACATTCACTAATACTTGAGGATTTTGGTGAGATGGTAAGCGTTTGATCCTAACATTATCAATTGCTATTTCACATGGAGGTTCAAGAGATTAATTAGGTAGATAATTTTTTTTCAAAGATGGACAGCAAAATCGTATGCGCGCTATATAGCCTTTATGGTAAGTAAGTTAGCGGTAGACAAGAGTTGAACGACCATCTCCTTCAAGGCTGATTCATACGGAGCTATTTGCTCTGGTTTTAAATTGGGTCTTGCTAGTGGATGGTGAGATTGGTTTTTAGAATTAGTCGAGATGCGCGTAAGCTGGCCTGGACTTTTAGTTATAAAAAAGAAAGAGTTGATACGAAATTAGGTAGTAATAGTCTTCAATCAAACAATAGAATACCTAAATAGGAAATTCATTAGGTAGTAAATTTTTCAAAGAAAGATAACAAATTCATATGCTATACATATATTAGAGAGTAAATAAGTTAGTGGTGGACTAGAGTTCAACAACCCTCAATGAACTTCGCGAAAAACCCTAAATAACTTCGGGAAACATCTAATTAACAACTGGATTAGATTGTTAGTTAGCTAGCAACTTGAGAAGAGCCATACAATAGAGTAATTAGTAGGTTGTTCAACCTTCGATTTTACAATTTAATCGATGGTAAGATGCGCGTACTTACGTTTGTTGAGCGAATCTCAAATGAATTTCAATCGATCGTATTCCCGATGACTTTGCATAATCCCTTGGTTTTCTATGTAATGTAGGTTTGCGTTCACGTAACCTGAAAGTATTTTCTAGATCCAATCTTGTAATTTTTTATGAGATATCTGAATATCCCGATCGTTATTATAGAAATATGCGAAACCTTGTCTTACCCATTAATTTTGAAATACGTCAAGCCGGGTAAGGGAGAGCATGCAAACTTAACGAATTTCGAAATGTAATCAAACTTGGCTTGTTAACCATATACTAGCAAAAAGCTAAGTTTATTTTACCACCCTTATTAGAAAGTGATCAGGTAAGCAACACACATGACACATTAATTTTGGTACAAGATCTATGCATGTTAATTTGGTGTAACGGATTGTCTTGGCCAAATCAATCAGCATGCAAATTAAATTATACTTTAAGATCTTGGTTGTTCATCTGTAACTTTTCAGTAAAGCAGCTGGCATGCATTTGAAGATCTAGGTGAATATAATGGAAACCAAATCCTGATCACATTCCAATTGATTTGTGCCATATCTTTTTAGGACCTTGAGCTTAATTGCAAAACTCGTGTGCATAATTTTATTTTGACAGCTGAGCTACAGCACTCAAATAAAGGGTATTTTATGTACAAATAGAAATTGGCATGTCTTGTGTGGAAATTATTTTAGGACAATGAACCCTCACCAAATGCCTCATAATTCATTACCCAAGAAGCATCAAATCTTCTTATACAATATTTTTGAATATGTATCAGCTGGCACTGGCAGTCAAACTTAACATTGAAGCTGTCATTCGTTTTATTATTGCCCTAAATCTAGGACTCATTACTATAGCTGGGGTTGTCTCTGGAGACTAATTCATGAGTCAACCCTATGCACTAGGAAACGCGGTTTTCCCAAATTGATTCTCATAACATGTCCATGCGGTTTTTTCAGATTGATCCTCGTAACATGTGCGGTTTTTTCAAAATTTCCCTACCCGTTTGATGATTTTAATTTGAAACCTAAATATCCAGCCACGCCAATTTTAACTCGGGTTTGATATAAGGAAGTACCAACGCAGAACACGAGCACAATCCAAATAATATTCTAGGACTTCTTAATTACCAACGCGCGCTAGTTTCTATATAACCGATGACTTCCTCCCTTCAATTCTTTTTCCTTTTTTTTGGCCAAACAGGCAGAGCGGAAGTCCACGGACCGGACAAGCCACTAGAAAGGGCCTTTCTTGCATAATCATGTGCGGCCCAATTACAATCTCATTGTGAGGTAGATGGGTGATGTATTTATAGGCGAGGCCGGGGGGGCGTGCCTTCCACGCCCCGTGTACGCCTCACGCACACCATCCATACCCGACACGATACCTGATCCGTCAGAGTGCCTTGGGCAGACCCTATGCTTCGGCTGACGTCACACCCAATGTTGCGGCTGACACGACTGCTCGGTATCTTCTTCCATGTCCTTCTCCGGCTGGATTTCTGATGGGTTCTCTGGCTTATGCTTAACGGCGAGGGGTTGCGTCTATGGTTTTGGGATGCTGTTGTGGTCTCCCTCTACGGTTTCTGTTGGGTACCGTGGATATTGCTTAACAGCTCGGTGAGCTTCCGAGACAGTCTGAGTGTTTTGGGCTCATCGGCTCCGTCTCCCTCATGGTTAACCAATAGAGGTTTGGTGGTTCTTTTTTTTGTGGTGACGGTGGTGGGGTTGGTGGCTGTCAGTAGTCATGGCGGTTGACGGCAATGGCAGATGTTTTGCACTTGGATTAGGGTTAGGTTTTGGGTATTCTTGGTTGGGCTTGTGCTTAGTGTATGATTTGGGCTTTTAGGCCTTCGGGTGTATTTTCATTGTTTTATCCGGGCATTTTAGGCACATGGGTGTTCGGGCTTTGCCCTCAGGCTGTTCCAATTTTTGGTTGGATCTTTTCCCTATCTCGATGTACCCTTTGTCGAGACTCTTTAATAAAATTTTGTTACCGATCAAAAAAAATATATATGTTGCGGCTGACACCGCGCTTGGGGGGCATCTGGTTTAGGAATACTCCCCAGTCGATCACGTGGTCCTGCAGCTTGCTGGGTGGTTGTCTGACGTCATTAATGACCTGTTAGGCACGCCCCGAACCGAGCCCCTGACTATCCCGAGCGCCATCAGACTATCCGACATCCACCGATTCGGTATAGTCATCGCTCGGGTGTGATGGCCATGCCGGCTGTCGAGAGTGGAGCCTACCGGAATCCACCGATCTGAACGGTACGCCCCTGACAGCTTTACCGAGCGTTATAAGACCGACATCCACCGATTTGGCCTCAGTCAGCACTCAATATATATATAGGCCGCAGTTGAAGCCGAGAGGGACGCCTATCCGTGATCCACCGATTCATGCGGATAGCATCCTGTGTTCATCCAAGAGGACTCCACCGAGGGCTTACGTACACCCAGTCGAAAGGGGCGCCTACCCGGGATCCACCAATCCGAGCGGATAGCGCCCTGTGTCCATCCGAGGGCTTACACCCTTGCCCGTCGTCCTAGAAACGGGGCGAAACTTCGTCTTGATATTCTTTGAGATCGGTGCCGAGCTGATAGCTACCAAAGGCATATCCTTTTCGGGGAGCTCAAGTCGGCTAGATCTACATTTGCTTTCATCGTCTTTGGACAGGCGTCCCGCTGATCCTTCATGTCCCTATGGCATAGGGGTGAGCCCTATTGCCTGCCGTGGACCCGGCCACTACATGCGGTTTCTTTTTCTTTTTTTTTGATCGGCAAAAGTAACATTTATTAAGGGGAAAGGGGAAAGGAGTCCAACGGAACGTTGGACAAATACAACTAAATGGGACAAACCCAACCTCAAAGGGACAAAGCCCAGTACATCCAAAGGCCTGAAAGCCCAGATAAAACAATAAAAGCACAACCCCAAAGTGGGCCTAAAATGCCCAAATCAAAACAATTAACACAACCCAAAGAAACCCTAAACCTAAAACAAAACTATGCACCCCAAGCCGCCGCCGCCCTCCTTCGTCCACCTGGATCAGACAGAAACACCAACCACCACCATTGGAACGATTCCTCCACGCCACACCACGCCACCGTAGGCAACCCGGGAAGAAAAAACGAACCAAACACGCAAAACCATCTGCCGCGGAAGCTCACCATTACCGTTCGGCAAAAAACCACGACCACCCAACAATAGTCACTACATGCGGTTTCTTCAAATTGATCCTCGTAACATGTGCAGTTTTTCAAATTTTCCCTACCCGCCCCGTTGGATGATTTTGATTTGAAATCTAAATATCCGGACACGGCAATATTAACTCGGGTTTGATATAAGGAAGTTCCAACGCAGAAGACGAGCGCAATCCGAATAATATTCCAGGACTTCTTAATTACCAACGCGCGCTAGTTTCTATATAACCGATGCTCTCCTCCCTTCAATTCAATCCTCTCAATTCCTTAACAATGGAAACGGGGTGGGTGTTATGTACCGTGATGTGCACTCCTCGGCCGTCCGAATGTGTTTTGGATGGTTCGGATGTATTTTTATTTTTTACCGATAAAAGTAAATCAAAATTAAATTAAAGTTGTCGAATACATCCAGGGCGTCCAAAACTTGATCGAACGGCCGATGAGTGCACAACACGGTGCATAGCACCCAGGTGCACAACACCTTAAGAATATGAACAGTTCTTCATTAGTATAGGAACTAGCTAGGAACCATTTATGGATTGATTTATAGATTGATTTCTATATGTATACATCGCGCAAGCACAAACTACTATAACCCTAATGTGGGGTTTACGTACAATGATGTTCGGGTAAAAATTATATCCCATAATTAAAGCTGTCGTTCGTACGCGTATATCACTTCGGATTTGGATGCAAATAAACATTTCAAATTTAAATACTTATGATTGCAAAGTTATTATATCTACATTAATTTCTTGAATTAATCATTCGTATGGAAAATACGAATATGAAAGTAAAATCACAAAAGCATAATCAAATTGTTTCCAGATTACATTTTCTGTCAAGATAAAGTGGAGCCCTGGCGTAGACAACACATAACCTCTTTTCGACCAACTACTTTAAGCCTGCTTTGTTTATTGCTAATTTCTTTCTTTGAAAAGGTTCTATCTTATGTTAAAGATCCAAACCCAGAAAGGATATAAAAAAACAAGTTGGAGAGAATAAGAAAAGCAGAGATATTAATATATTATTTTCCAAACTTTAGATTATATAATTTTTATGATATTTTTGTTTTATAAGCAAAAAGAATTCAATTTCGTTTTGCATTAAGTTTTTGTGGATTGTTAATTCGTCTAATGAAAAGAATCTGAAAACAAAGGAAGCTAAAAAGTAAAAATATATATGAGAAAATAGAACAGATGGCAAAGATTGTCCATCTAGTGAACTTTTTAAATTCCGTGATCATAGTTTTTTACTTTTTAAATGTCTCTCGGACACATCCAAAAAATTCATATAGAGGAAAAATTTATGAAAAGTAATTCAATTATAAACTTGGGTCAAAACTACCCTTAATAATTCACCTTGATGTTTATCACTTTGTGGAATTTCTTCTAATGTCAACGGCTGCTATTTGCTCAAACTCATGACTCACTCAGCACCCCCAGTCTCTATTTCATCTCAATCCTCTTACATATAGCATTTGTCCAGTCACAACTCAAATACAACCTTAATATTGAATTCTTGGACCTTTACCACTTGGGTAAAACAAATACAGTACTTTGAAATGATAAAGATAATATATAACTTAAAAGACCGTTGACTTTTGAAAAAAAATACATGCATGCTTTGCTTGCTTCATCAGGATACTAACTCTGCTTCATCTCTTGATGAAGTCATTACCGGCATCATAATAACAAATGGAAAATTCAAAAACCAACCCATTGAACTGTCGTTAAGATTTAAAAAGTGTATGTAAATATCTAAATAATGTATAAAAGAGTGTGAAAGTATATGAAAAAGTGTAAAAAGAATACCGGAGTGTATTTTTTTTTTTTTGTTGTCTTTTACTTTGCTTATTGTCATCTCAGTGGGCTGTCACTAGAAGAACCCATCTATAACAAATATTCATGGTTACAAATTTATTGTCTCTGTCTAGAGGCTGGTCTTGGGCATATACTGATGATGCAACCGCATGAAGCCCCAATTTGGGATACTCTTATGTTATGCCTTTACGGAAAATTGGATAACACTTTAATTACTATTTTTCCATGAAAAGTGCGAGAATATAATTGTTTAAGTAATATCTTTTGAACTAATTAATGAAATAATTATCAAGATTTTTGTACTTACAGTTTTGAACAGTTGTAATATTTCCCGATTAAAAGATGATTTTATCTTTTGCAAGAATAGTATATTTGTGAATTATATAGGGGGCCGTTTAAAAAAGTTCTTATCAAATCCTCAAAAAACAAAGAGCCAGATCAAACTGTCTCTGTCTTCAAATTATTGTTGCCACGATGACAGAATTAATATTTTATTGGATAATAAGTTACAAACCAATGTTGCTT
Source organism: Gaultheria prostrata (assembly GCA_036023075.1). NCBI lineage: Eukaryota > Viridiplantae > Streptophyta > Magnoliopsida > Ericales > Ericaceae > Gaultheria > Gaultheria prostrata. Next base: position 55,261 of record JAXBDA010000442.1, on the reverse strand, counting down.
CATCGACTCGAATCTTAAACCTAGCTCTTTCAATGGCATTGCCTTGGGTATCTTTGTCCTCAATTGTTCATCTTTTCTTTTCTTTTCTTTTTTCAATAGCTTTTGTTGTCTCAAAAAGGATATTCTTCACTCATTTGAACTTTCTTTTTTAAAAGTTACAAAATATAAATTTCAAAATCGAACTTGTCAAAATATACAAAATGTAACGATGATATGCCCCTCTTAATGACTTAGAATTTCCGAAATAGACCAATTAATATGACAGAGTACTATTTTGTGAAAATCAAAACTGGACTCAGAATAGGCCACACAAAAAGTGCATAAATGACCAGAATTTTAGAAGTTGTGCTGGAGTTACGGTCATGTACTTCATGTCACTGATTGTTTGATCATTTCTATGTTTTTATTACTTAGTGTTCCGGCCATCTACGCGTACATCCATAGTGATCAACTTATCTTGAGAGCCCATACAATCTCACTGTCTACTTGCGGAAAAATAATTAAAGTCGAAGCAAAATTTTATATCGACCGGAACCAACCTGAGACTTTAAGAGAGAACAAATTCGTAAGTCCCAAGTATTCACCACGAGGCTAATCCCTTGGGGTTGTAATTAATCATCCGAATGTTACTAGTAGTAAACTTAATCCTTTGGGATTTATCTTCTTGTCCTTTTCCGATTCCAATAAGCAAATTAAAGTTTTTTTTTTGTTTTTTGTTTCTTTTGTCTTCAAGCAGAGATATACGTATAAGTTAATCCCTTCAAGCTAAGAACTAAGCAAAGAAGAAAGGGCGTGCAGCATTGGGTTGGGTGTTAGGTATTGAGAAAGAAATGTGGTGGCGTCACTATGTCACAGTCAATGTGAGACTTAAGTTTGCCCGTTGAAATCTGTGTGCATTGTGCTGCAGGTGCAAATGGATAAAAGCAAAAGAACCGACCCTTTGGGGTAGGTAAGGTAGAGATGAGCGGTAAATTCAGATATTCAAGATTAAAATTTGGCAATCTCTTGGGACCAAGTCACGAGAGATAAATCTCTTGTAAATCCCCTAGTTTCGGCTCGGATGACTTGTTTTTGAACGAATCAGGAAGGGAAATATTTTAGATGTGCGTAAACTGATCCGGATGATCCCTGATCGTTGGGAAAAAAACAAAAAAAACAAAAAAAAAGCAAAAGAACCCATCAACTTTGTCATACAAAATGGTTTTGTGGCACTATCAAAGGCTCAGGTGCCATTTACCTACTACCCCTTCAAATAAGTACTCCACTGCCCAATTATGGAACATGTTAGCATACTTTTATATATTGATGGCTGCTAGCTATAGTTTGGATAACAAGTTTCTTGAGAATGCATTTTTTCCAAAATAAATTCTTTCATGCGATAATCTTTCGTGATTTCTCATTCTTGATAAGTACATGTTAGCCTCCACTTTCAAGGTATCGGATCTCAGTATCCACTTGAACCCCATCGGTGTGTGTCAAGAGTCTGACATTCCATTGCTGTTGAAAAAAACATGATTTGACCAACCATGTATTCAGGTCACACCGACATAATTCTTTGGAAATTCGACGAACACATCTAAGACCTACGAAATGAACGACTGTGATTAACCGAAGCAAAATTGTGGTGAACCCCATACTACGTTACATAAGGGAGTAGATGAGAGATTGGAGCACTGAAGGATCTGCACACGATCGAGAGACCTTAAACTTTTAGGATGTTAATATATTAGTCATCAAATTATATTATTACAAAGAGAAACGATGTTGTTACATCTAATCAAACTTTGAACCTCCTAGCACCTAGACATGATCAACTGAGCTAAGCCTCGTCTCGCGACACCTAGAACTTAGTGTCCTTTGTTTCAAATTTTATGACATGATTATAAACCCCTTGGAAAATTGCTTGTGGCATAAGTAATAGAAATGTTTCAAAGGTCGCACTGCATAATTGCTTTTGCACAAAGTTAAAGGTTTACGACTTGCGAGTTTAACTAAGAGTTAATGAAACTATGGGCGGCTTTGCAACACCAAACACAATTTAATTTATCCACTAGTACGAGAGGGAATTTGGATCCTCTCCAGTCCTGGATTTGGACCGAAGGGGACAGCTATAATTTGGTTCGTCTAATATTGCAATTAATAGTTCGGATTTATTAACTAATTCAAATCATTAATTGCAGCAATGAACGGTTTAAATTTGAACTGTTTCCTCAAGTCCAAAAAGTAGGATGGCAGAGGATCCGATTCCATTCGAGAGTTGTGATGGACTACCAAGTACCAAAGTTGATCTCATCTTCAGAGCTACATTCGTGATTTGTCGTTTATAAATGAAGCAGTTTCTTGGTGTTTTATTATTAATCAGAGGCGTGATTAATCATCCATTGACCAAAGCCTAGCGTCCCAAAACAATGATTACATATATGTATTGCAGGCAACAATTAATATTTTGAAAAAGCTTATCAGTTGGATTTATCAATACTATTAAACCAAAATTAAAGTCTTTTTTGATCGGGAGAATATATATATATATATATATATACATCCAGGATCCAGTCAAGACTCCCTAATCGATTCTTAGGTCCGCACCTCCCACTTTCCGGCATATACATTTTTTTGTGAAAAACTGCTCGGATCAAGCCTTTCTCGGTGTTTTTTTTTTTTATGATTTCTCACGGGGACCTTTAAAAATATGTTTTAAACACATCTAACGGTTCGGATCCCGACCATTTGGCAGGGAAGTGGGAGGTGTGGACCTAAGAATAGTCAGGGAGTCCTGACTAGAACCGGACTCTATATATATATAGGGAGTCTTTCTAATGAGGGCTCCCTCACTTTGCTACGATGAGGGACCTAGCCCTTTTTCAACTTTCCAGACCAAATTTTGACGATCCGAACCGCTCAATATTTTTAAAACGTGTTTTGAAGGTCTACCGCGAGGATTGGTAAAAAAAAAAAATACCCGAAAGGGCTTGATCCGATCAGTTTTTGATAAAAACGCTATATATAACATTTTTATCAAAAACTGATCAGATCAAGCCTTTCCGGGTAGTATTTTTTACAAATCCTCACATTGAATCTTAAAAATATGTTTTAAACACATCTAACGGTTCGGATCGGTTAAATTCGATTCGGAAATGAAAGTCCCTCAACGTAGCAAAGTGAGGGAGCCCTCATATATCTATATATATATAGAGTCATGATCTAATGAGGGATCCCTCAACGAGCCTTAGTTGCGGACCTCCACGTTTTGGACACTTTTCGGACCAAATTTCGACGATCCGAACCGTTAGATGTGTTTAAAAGGTGTTTTAAGGTCTAACTCAAGGATTCGTTGAAAAAAACACTCGGAAGGGGTTGATCGGAGCAGTTTTTGTGAAAAACGTTATAGATAGCATTTTTCACAAAAATTGCTCCGATCAACCCCTTCCGAGTGTTTTTTTTCAACGAATCCTCGCGGTGGACCTTAAAAATACCTTTTAAACACATCTAACGGTTCGGATCGTCGAAATTTGGTTCGAAAAGTGGCGGTCCGCAACTTAGGGAGTTGAGGGATCCCTCATTAGATCGTCATTCTATATATATATATATATATATATATATATCAATGATTGAAAAGAGTTACCACGATTTTAATGAGCACGCACATGAAATGGTATCACAACAGAGAAAACCTGGCATTCCAACGAGGTTGACAAACCAAGCCCCAACAATCATATGCCACCTGATGACCCGAACCCCTAAAGATAAATGGTTGGCGAGGTACCAATCAGATTACAAAGAAGAAGACCAGAAATAAGAAGTTTGCAATTTTCATAAAAAGCTTATGTCTGCTTAAAAACATGTTTTAAACTTCTTAAGTCATGCTTCAACGACCCCTTATAAAATATTAAGAGTCATATTTCAACGACATAAGTAGGATACTCAGGATGGAGAGTTTTCTTATCCCTTTCCTTTTCTTTTCTTTTTTGTCTAAATCAAGAGGGAATATTTGAGATGTTATAAGCACATAATTTTTTTGTTTGCAAAAAAAAAAAAAAAAGTAACATGACAAATGCATATACAATTAGCGTAACTAATTTACTAAATACGGTTGTGTTTTCTTCTAAAAAAAATTAGGGTAGCACCAAGGAGTCCAGCTTTAAAGGGGCAATAATGCTGTAGTGATATGTGTATATTGTAATACCATGATTTTGATGATGGTCTTATGCAAAAAATTTCAGTGAAATGCGGTAATAAGCTCCACGTGAATGTGTAAGTAAAGGTTATGTTTGGATTGCCGGAATCTGGAGAACGGATGAGAATATAATTACCATAAATCAAAGTCTGATTGATTCAATACCATGAAGTAATTTCCCTTCCAGTGTTTGGATTTATACTTTTATAGTCTTAGTTAGGAAAAATTTATTTTTGGCACTTTACTTGACTTTTCCTTATTTTGGTTGAGCCAGATTCTAAAATTACCATGGATTAAAGGAGGAATAGGATTCCGAACACGAACCCAGAAAAAACAAAACCTTAAATAACACGACAAAACATGGCATGATGCCACATACCGATTAACAAAGTACCTCCTAATTAGTAATGCTGAAAGCTAACTTGATTTCATACAGGCCGAAAACGTGGGCCCAATTTGCAGGCCGGCCTGAAGACTAAAATAAAAGAAGCAAACTGCAAAATGGTCCTCTAAACGCTGACGTATGACTCTGAAGCTTGTCTTTTGTTTGTTATCTTTCTCTTTCCCTTTTTGGTGTTTTGCAGTTTGCTTCAGTTTCACTCCACAACAAGTGTCCAAGAAGAGACACTAATGAAAATGGTCCACGCTTGCACCTTTTCTTTTCTTTTCTTTTTTCCAACATCCAGCGCTGTCGGAACCAGCTTAAGTCAAAGTTATGAAGCCCGTATCAGACAAAAAATGAAATACTCATCATATTTCGTACCGCTCAAAATATTGCTCAATACCAGATGTTCTGGGTGTTTCGGTCCATCTCGGTCATTTCCCTGGCCGGTACAAAAATCCTCTTTTTTTTTTTTTGACTAGTGAGCCCTATAGTGTAATTTACAACACTATAAATCCTTTGCCCCTACCCATTTACACCAGAAACCGACCTAATCCTTTGCAGGCTCATCGAGTGTCATCTGATGCTATCAAGCCAAATTTTTTCCCTTAATCTGGGTTAGTTCCTCTCGCCGTACATTTCTATTTTATGGATTTAATATGGGTGGATGTTGTCATTTTGACAAAAGTAGGATATTATAATATGATGATGTTTGTACCGATAAATCCGGAACGGTAGAGTATATCATAATTTATTGCAAACAATTCCAGAACATATACCGGTATGTACCGTATCAAAAAAAAAAAACAGGACGGTTGTCAGTACGAAATTTATAACTTTGAAACAGATCTCAACTCATCATCTCATGTCCAAGTCAGTCCAACTCATAAACCAGTGGACCGAGTTTGAGATTTTGAGTCCACTTTGTAACACTCCTCCATGGTGGTCTTGGGCTATTATGAGCCCACTGGAGCCCATAAAGAAGTTTGAGATCGTTAATTTCGAAAGCCTACTAAATAGTAACTAGTCTAGTTCGAGCTCGGCTCATTTAGTATCGAGTTATTTGAAGTTAGGCATATTTAGTATCGAGGTGTTCAAACTTGATTTATTTATCAAACTAGCTCAAAACTTGAGCTTGAACTTGCCTCGTTTACTGACGATTCAAGTCAATAATGATCCAGGCCTCCAACTTCTCCTAAACAGCTTAGTTTGTTTTACAGTCACACAGATGAAAATGTGGATTGTAAATACACCCAATAAAATCACTTTGAACAAAATCAATCAAGGCTTTGAAATTTTTTAATTGCACCGTGATGTTCTAAGAGCCTTCTCTATTTACGACCAAGTGTATAACTCAGAAGACTTATCGAGGCAAGAGCACCTAATTAGGCTATGTTTCTACTAAAAATACCGTGTTCTCATTATATTAATTAAAAAATGTGTGTTGTTTCTACACGTCAAATCAATTGAAGACATGTTATTACTTTCCACTAAGGCTAAGTTTTCACTACAGTACTTTTCGTATTCTTGGACTACAAGTTTCAAATAGAGAGTCGCTTTCCTCACAAAACATCAATTGATTTGATAAACTTGTAGTTCAAGAATACCTACCGCAGTGAAAACTCGCTCGAAATGTTAAATCAATTGATATATATAAAGAGAATAACGTGAGAGAGTACCAAAAATACCGTTGAAAATATTGAAAAAATAAAAAAAAATACCATAAAAATGCCATAGTGAAAAATTGGAACCGGGAGCCCTGCAGTGGGAATTCCATAACATCAAGTGGGTTGATTTTAGAAAATGAGGAAATTATTTGCTAAAATCTATTTCCAATCATTTTCTAAAATCTCGCGATATATTTTGGGGAGAAACTTTGCCCATGCTGACATTCGACATACTCCCTCCGTTCCAAAATATTGGTCCCTTTTGGGCAGTCGTGTCACTCAAACAATTATCTATATTTCACAATCTATAAAGTTTAATATGATTTTAAAAATTTTGTATAATAAAACTAATTGAGATCTATAAAAAAAGATCCATATTGGATATAAAAAATATTATAAATTAGAAAATATAGACAAATTTTTAAGAGGTCCCAAATAGTGAAAAGGGACCAACATTTTGGAACGGAGGGAGTTATGTTTTTTCAAAATAAAATTTTAAGGAAATATATATTTAGGTTGGGCAGAAGCCTACAATAGATGTCTTTACTTTAGCAGTAATAATGAATGAACTCGAAAAGTGTCAAAGCTATTAAATTCAATCCTTGCCGGTTATCTTTTACTAGAGTAACAATTCATAAAAGTGGAAGAGTAACTTTTGGAAAGTTAGAGATTTATGAATGTAATAGTTATATTTTCTTTAAAAAAATTGTTCAGAAAAATGGCTAAACAAATTGAGACAAGAGAAGGCATTATTTGAGTGTCAACTTCAAAAATGTCAACTTGGTGAGTTTTTACGACGGTATTTTGAGGGTTTTAGGGGTATTTTTGGACTATAAATTATTAAATCAATTGATGTATGTTAGGAGAAAGACTCTGATTTGATAACTTACAAACCAATAATACCGAAAATACCATGAATACCATAGCTAGCTATAGGGTTTGTCTACTTGTTTAGCTATAGAAGCCCCACAAGCAAGTTGCCAACATTTTTCAAAGAGCATTCTGGAATTTCTCTGTTATGTTATTTTGGGGGACTGGGGTGTGCTGCGCAGCGTGTTGTGCGGCGATTTCTGGTACCGTGCCCCCATCATTCCGACGATCCGAGACGTCCAATGTGTAGAACTTGTCGAGTACTACAATTCTACCAAAAATCAACTCAATCGGATATCATTAAGTGCATCATTGGAACACAAATAACTTGAAAAATATGGGTTCAATGGTTTTCCTCCAGTGTTTCAATATGTGTTCCGATTTTTTCAGTTAAATGTGTGTTGATGAGGCACTTAACAATATCATATCGAGTTGATCTTTGATAGAATTGTAGTACTCGACGAGCTCTACGCGGTGGACGTCTCGGATCATCAGAATGGTCCTGGAAGTCGTCACACAGCACGCTGCGCAGCATCTCCCCAGATCAATTTTTGGGGCATGTGTATATTGTTCAAGGGATCTGGTTTTTTTTATTTTTTTTTTGATGACAAGAAAAGATCATCCCATTAAATATCAAGGGATCTATTTTTAGTTCAATGAGACATTATCTCTAAACATGTCACCCTACAGCAATATCTTTTTGATTCATTCATAAGATTATTAGTTATGCTGGATTTTAATCAATTTCTAATAAGCATAGGATAAACTTTTCAGTACTTTTCAGTTGGATTCCTTTAATTTTATTTTACTGTTTTGGTTTAAATTGTGATAAATTTCCCTTACATATTGGAAGTTAAAACCAGAAGCAATGGACCACAATCAAGATGGAGCCAGGGGTGGATGGTTGTCGTGGTCAGCACTGCAAAGATGCAAGAAAATGCTATACTATAAATTATTTTATACTTGTTGCCAACTAAAATCTATAATCGCAGTTACTAACCAGTGAAGTTAGGAGAGGAAGGAGAAAAAGCCTCTCTCTCTCTCTCAAAAAAAAAAAAAAAAAACTTACCCGCCTCTCTTCTTTCCCCTCTCTCGCCCTAGGGCTTTCACCACCGTTATGTGGCGGCGGGAGGGGAGGGTTTTTTCCTTGTGATATAGTTATGTTTTTCTTCATCCCTAGTGATGGATTTTTTTCACTTTCAATAACTCCTCTTTTTTCATTGACGGTTCTCTCTCGATCTCACATCTGAGAATTTTTTTGTATTATCCCTCTTTTCCTTTTCACAGCTTCCTTTCATCACCGACCACTCTTCCGTCACAACCGTGTGGTCGCCAAGGGGTTGAAGTTCATGGTTGTGGCTCTGGTTAGCATCTCGAAGTCGTTGTAGATCCGTGATGTGTGGTCGTGGCTGCAGTGGCTCTACCTGTGACCAGGGCCGGCCCAAGGTATTTGGGTGCCCTAGGCCTAATCTACCAATCAGATCTCTTAATAGTTAATCCATTCTTATTAACTAATTTACTCTTATAGCATATTTACCTCTTCCCCACTTTATTCTTAATTCACCAAATCCTTAACAGCCCAAACCAGCCGGAGCGATATTCTAGTAGTCAAGGTCTAAGATTAGAGACAAGTTCAAAACTTCTCAGGTACTACACTCTTATATATTGGTTTACGGTGGGATTGAAAAACTAGGATTGATCTCTGATAACGAATCGAGGTACACGTAACCCAACCTAAGTACCTAAGTTATAAGGAAAAAAATTTGTATATGCTTTAATGCCTGTCAGTAACCGCAAATGCGTCCGGCAGTAGGTTTTAGTTAGCATCAAATTGTTCCTTAACAAGTTAACAAATGTCGTTTTTATGATTATGACAGGGAGAAGTCAAATGGGAAAAAAAATGTGGAATTTAATATGGTAGGACAAAACATGGGCGGTTTTGGATTTTAAAGTCAATGAAAATGGTACTAGAGTACACTACTTATTTACTGTTTGTCGTGTTTTACACTCCAGGTTATATCCTACCAAAGATAAAGTATTTCTATGCTCTTGTAAATGTATAACATAAATTAATTTTGTTATTATTGTATTTAGCGCGCGTTTGGATTGGCCTAATTTTGCTAGCACATTTAATTCGTCTAGACGCGAGAAATTAAAGAGGTACTAGAAACATATAAACGAACTTGGAAAAAATCTGCAAAGTCAAAGCAAGAAGCTAAAATATGTTATTTTGGATTTTCTTTTCATTAGTAAATTTCTGTTTTTGACAAAATATGTTTTACTTTTGTGACATTAAATCGTAATTAATGAAGATTTAAAAATAAGAAAAAAGAAGTCAATTGGCTTAAGTTAAGGCAAAAATCTCCGTTCTTTTCATTAGTATGATAAAGAAACGTAGTAACTAGACAAATTAACCTTTCTCTTTTTAATTTAAATACACTAATTTTCATAACTTGAATTTGAGTTATGTTAACAAAGTCAAGTAACACTTGTCATTACATAAAGTCAGATATTCGACACCTGATGATTATCACAAAAAGCCGCACACCTCTTTAAAAATTAGTTTTCAATTTGTTTTGCTTAATTAATTTGATGGGAAACGTGTACGGTGGCTTTTACTTGGATAGTGAACGTATTTTGCGCCATTGATGAAATCACCTAAGATTCATATTAATATAAAATTCACTTAAAAACAAGAAAATTGACTATGTTTTAGTAACTTCTGCAAACATGAGATGACGAAAATTATAAAAAAAAAAAAATGTATTTGACCTTCTAAAAATGGAAAAAAAAATAATAATAAGAATTATTTGCAGCTGGTTGGTGCTAATGTCAAAGCTGACGGCCAGTTGGAGCAGTGTTTTCTGGTACATACAAATTTGGTTGAAGGCTTACCCAAGTACTTATGGACCAGATGTTTAAAAAGTTTGAAAGTCATGTAAACATGTATGAAAATTAAAAAACTATGGATAATATATTTTGCGTATTCGCTCAGACAACAAATTACACATGATATATCTGCAATCTCAACATGTGGATTGAATTTTTGACTATATCAATGATCTTAATCTAGATTCATACCAGAATCTCTTCATCGATAAACCATTGATTTTAAAAGAAACGCTATTTCCTTAGGCCTCATTCCACTAACAAAAATAGTTTATTTCAAAAAAATCAAGATATGTCATTCTCTCACAATGCATCACATAAAAAGCTGTGAAAATTAATTTATTTTAAAAACACCCTTAGTGGATTAAATTTATTGTATTTGAAGATATTGACTTTTTAGTGGTAAGTGAACCTTTTTTTTTCAGTTATGGTCAAAATATTTGAGTTTTTTGTTATTTGTCTCAAAGAGAGAAAAATATTAGAAGTTCAAGGAAAAAAACAGATTCCACAATTATTTTTATTTTTTTTGTCCTTTGAATTTTTTTTTTTTAGCTTTTGAAAATAGGAACTCTTTTTTAATTACTATTATTTTCCTCTTTTGAAGACTAATCTGAAAAGTGAAAAAGTATTTAAGCCAAAAGCTTTCTATATATTTCACTCCATTATGCTCCAAATGTTGAAATCATGGGATCAATCCAAAATCTTTTCCTCTCTTATAGATTTCTATCATAGTAAAAATGAACATATATAAAATCTTTAATTCTTGTTATGCGCTCTGTTCATTCATTGATTAATAAAACTTTCTTTACTTAGTAGTAAAAAAAAATAATAGTAAATGTTCATACAGATATGCACATGTCCATTAAGGGTTGTTAAGTAATATCTTATGGTTTTTTAATCTAAAAAACTATATAATTATACATATTACGGGTTTAAAAACAATGAACAGGCCTGTTGATGACTTATTTTATATTATTTGGCAATAATTTTATAACCAGACTGCATCCCAAAAACGTCATTAGTGAGGGATTAGGCGTCCTAATCTAATAAAGTACTATGTGATAAGCCACAGATTGCTTATAGTATGAGACAAAAATGAGTCTACATATAAAGCAAAAAACAAAAGCGAATGACTCGAAAGGATTCTCCATGTCTAGTCTAGGATTACAAACACTTTCTCATGGAGTATTTTTTTTTGTTCCGAGTCAAGGCCAACTTACACGTATTTCGAATAATTCTCTCCTCAGTCCAGTTAAGGCAGGTCATCCAACACAAGGATTAGCGGATTCACAAGAAATTACTTTATTGTTGTTTGACCTCAATTATCACACACTTATCAATAGTGTGATGAGCAAATCCATCAATCAATCGGACTAATCCAAATTATTCCGGTTTTAAAAAAATAAAGCCAGATAAGCACTAATGCTAAATTAATCAATGAGACTCCTTGGTTGTGCAAAATTGGATTTTCAACTGAGACAAATCTAGATCCCAATTAGATACTCCTATATTTGAATGAAAGTGACTTTGTTTAGACGGGTTCAATGCACTTATGGCCCTTTCCAATGAATTTAACATTTTTTTCTTGATCAACAGTGAATTTAATATTAGAACTTCATTTTCGAAGGAAAGAGGCATCAATAAGCCACGAAGCTTCCTAAAAGTAAAACCACCCCAAGTATTTTAAGTTTTGAAAAGACCTTTAATGATTGATAAGGAGGGTCTCGCATAGTGTTTTTAAGGCACTACGTTTCATTGGCCCAAAGTAGAGAAGCTTTAATTTTGGTTACGCAATTTCATTTTATTCAGGCCTCACTTTATGAGAACACAAATCGGATTCCATATTTATGCAATCTAAAGCTCAATCAAAACATCTTGTGGTGGCGGTTTTTTTTTTCTTTTTTCAGATACGATAACAGATAATATTATTAATCTCAATCAAAATATACATTAAGTAAAAGACTCATTCAGTCATCCCTAGAAAGAAAACCAAGCAACCACGAGTCCACGAAAGTGGGGACTCAGATAGTGGCTATACCTCAAACTAGAGAAATCTTTCCTAGCAAAAAACAAACACTTCACCATAAGTTTCGATGGAAATTCAATTGAAAAAGTAAGAAGAAAATAACCACATAACATCACAAACCATCATAATCTGTCACAGACAGGGCCGGCCAAAACCCTAGGTCCAGGTCTCAATCCCCAAAATCCAAAATTTTAGGGGCACTTCCATATTTTGATATTAGGCTTGAGTATGGGCCAATAGAAAAAATAAAAAGGGCCAAATTTTTATAATTTTTTTTTTAGAAAAAGGCAACACAACTTATTTGACATCACTAGACACTCAATAGAGCCCAACTTAAGTTAAAAACTGTTTATTATTCAATATAGACTAAAATGATTTTATAAACAAATTATTCCACTACTGTTATTGGTTAATTGTAAAAATATACAGGGCACCACTTGATGATTGAAATGAATTGGATAAGAGTGGGCATATATATAATTAATGTAAGAGTTCATGTAGTTGCTCTTATGAAATCCTTATAATGAGAATAAGGTTTGGAGAGATTTGGGGGGCACATAAGAAATTACGCTCACTTGGATAAGCTAATATTGCGGATGAGGTGGGTTTTTCGTTAAGAGTGTTAAATTTCGGCTCGATTTTGGAGTTCGCAGCATGGTTAGTCCGTACCAGAGACTTTTAGTCTGGACCAAGCAATTTTGGACAATTCTCGACAAAATTGCAACTCGCAACACCCTTGGCCCAGATCACAGAAACCTTGATCTGGACCATCGAATCTGGTTGGTCAGTTTTGGTTGCAGCATGTCTGGTCCAGACCAACACAGGCTTGGTTCGAACCAGCGGGTCCATTTTTGCCATTTTAGTCGATTTGTTTTGATTCTATTTTTGTTTGGACTTCCTAAAGATTGGTTTTGGATTCCAGAGTATATACATAGGAAACATAATTTGGCAATGATTCTGACTTTAGAAAGCAATCTGTGGCTATAATGTAGCTTTGCTCTCATTAGGGTTTGGATTGCTTTGAGTGCATCCCTTTGAGAGGCCCCTAGGGGGTCTCATATGAAAATTAGGTTTATTGGTATGATCTTCATCAGTTTGTGGCTGCCCCTTTTGTGGTGGGTTCTGTAGGCCTTTGACCATCTGGAAGATCATATATTTATGTGATCCTTTTTGGTTGAAATCATAGAGTTTCGTGAGAATCATCTGTTTGTATGTGACATCCGATTACGCCTATCTATTTCCTTCTACGTCTCTAAGTCAAAACCCCTAGCTGTTTGTGTGAGACTTGATGAGAGAGAATCTGTTTTGGTGAGAGATTCCAATTGGGTTTTGGTGAGAGAACTTGTATTTGGGGTTGGCGAGTGTCTCTTGCAAGCTTAGCTTTGTTTGTTTGTCACCATTATAGCTCTTCGGAGCATGTTTTTGTCACCTAGTGGAATCTTCTCTCGTTTGTTTGCCCGTGGAGTAGGTTTAAATCCGTAAGCCGAACCACGTAAATCTTGGTGTCTCTCTTATTTGTTTTTTGTTTATGGTTTGGTTTATCCATTTTTCGCATATGTTTGATTTGCTACTCCTGTATTATCATAACCATCAATAATCTTTAGGTTGTGGTTGGGTTTTTACTTTTTAAGGAGCCCGCCGCACAACAAAGAGTCCTACATGGGTCATAGCATATCTGTCATATAACCAATCCGGAAACAGAGGAGTGAACCAAACACCAGATAAGATTAGGCCTAGATTAGCTAATTAATCTCAGAAGGCCCTTATCCTCTTCTCTTCTCTTCTCCGTCTGTCAAATGGATCGTTAAATAAAACCTGTAAATATACTTTCTACCCGGGAAAGACCTAAATATAACCTCTATTCCAAATTTATTAGCTCATTACAGTCTAATCACATGACAAAATGGTTTTGATAACGATAAATGTCAAGTTGTCAACTAAATTACCTTGTACTAGAAGATCCCTTAAAATATAATACTACATGAGTATTACTTTGGGGTTTTAGCAAAATTGATACATAATCTTGGACAATATTTGCCCTTGTGTTGCATTATTGTTGCTGTCCTGTTGCTAGTCAGCATATCAATACGTAACGTCTCATATATTTCCAACTTAAAAAAAACCTCTTATCGAAAAATTATTTACTGGTCTTAGGACATCACGTGGCGGTGCCCAACACTCTTTCTCCATTGCACATTTATGTGAGTCGGAAACTAAGTATATAAAACCTACATAAATATGTGGTATATAAGGATATTGAGGCACCATGTGACTGAGCACCAAGACCACTATTAAATAATTTTATATAAATTGAATTATTTGAAATAAAAAAAGGAATCAGTTCAAATAAAAAAAAAAACACACGCAGGAAAGAAAAAGAACGCAAAGCTAGTGGGTCAGTATTTTTACTGTCCACTGTCCAGTTACAGAAATATCCAGGGGCGGATCTACCTTTACACCAGGGTCACGTGCACCCCTGAAATTTCAATTATAACACTTGGATACCTATAAGTTGCAATTGATTTCATTTATTCCCCTCAAGAATTGTACTAGTGCCCCTTGATATTTCAAAATTATCAAATCAATCACTCTACTCCATCAATCAACGTCCTTAAGCACTCTCTAAGGAGTAGCTCCGTCAGTTCTTGATTGAATTACGGTTATTCTTTGTTAGATATTCTGCTGATTATAATTGCGTCCTTAAAATGTAGTAGGACTCTTGATTACTAAGGTAGTAGTATGCTTTTGATTTCTTCGCGTTAATGCCTTAATTGCATTTGAAAAATACTCTTTCTAAATGTGTACGAAAACTCGTTTTAAGATTTGAAACCTGGATCAAAAGTAATGTTGTGCAAAAAAAAAAAAAAACCTTATATAATCAATTAGTACCCCTCTTGTGTTAATTTTCAAGATTCGCTGCTGTTGATAGTACATTGTAATATTTTGAAGGAGAGTAGCAGTTACTGACACACACTACATGTACTTAGTATCCCTTGTTAGAAATATTGTTCCGTTTTGCTAGTATGCACTCTCCTCTGTTGACACATACTTGATGGGAAGATGTGCAATTTTCAGATAACTAAATAAATACGTCTACGAATAGTTTTTAAAATCTATGGACATCAAATTAATAGTGGAGTATTTTTAGGAACAGAGAAAGCTCTAAAATATTCGAGACCAATACGAATTCGTCTTTATCACATTAATTTAAGGACGTCAATTTTTCAACAGAGTTTTTATAAAGGCCACCACCCAACTCGATTAGGTTTTTTAACGTCATAGAGTCCCTATATAAAATGTCAACTTACTAATTAGAGGAGTATCTGGTACGGAGTTTGAACTCCAATTGGTCAACAATCAATGTAAAATCCAGAACATATCATATTTATCATACATCATAAAGTTTTATTTATGTTATCATCAGAGAATTAGATATGTGTCAACGTATTAGTTGTAACAGTAATGTAGAATTATTTTGCGGCCAACAATTAAACCACCCCTTTACAAACAAAAAGAATTATTATACCCACATGTTGGAAAGTGACTTCAATTTTTGGGAGAAGAATTTGGATGCCAAGCGGGTAGGGGTGACATGTTGTCAAACGCATATCTCGGCCGTCAAAAAGTATTTTAGAAGGCTCATTTTTGCTTGCAGCAGTATCTTCTGTTCGGACATGCATTTAAGAATTATTTTTGTTTGCAAATAGCTTGCAGTATCTTCTGTCCAAAAGGGGCTATTCGTCCAGATAAACCCCGCGGATATGATTAAAGAAAAGGAATTCATGTCCGACTAGAAAGTAGAATCCAATCTTTTATTTTTTTTAGAATTTATATTGCACTAAGTAAAACAATATAGTACTTGACATTTTTTGTTTGAATCGATAGGAATCCGAAGAAATATCTCACATTCTATTCTAATAGTATTTTTTTTGATATGAGGTAAAACATATAGCCATATATTTTATGGAATATTTGACAAGCAAAAATATATTGAAAGATTCGCATATATTGATGAGATCTTAGGTTATGGAAACATTGATTATAATATTTTCTTTTATGGAAATGTTAATATTCTTAATTTTTTTTTTCTCTAATGCCATATATTTTGACATGATTTTATTACGTTATTAGTTTTGGTAAGATCTTAGTTTTGATTTGAATATTTTATTAGCTAGTTTAATTCCTACTTAAGTTAGGATTTCTTTACCTATATATATAGATAATGATGTTACCCTTTTGCAGAATTCATAAAATTCTATATATTCCTTACACGCAAGGCGTTTATTTTTTTTGGATTCGAAAGCTTATCTGTACGAACGATATGTAAGTCCGTCTACCAAAATATATCTAATTGTTCTTCTACTTCAATGTTGCGTCATCACACAATTAAAGAGTTTCACCCTTTAGATGCAATGAAAACTTTTTAGGTGCAAATAATTTACTTTTGAATTAGCTACTTTCAAGATGGTCTACTGATCTAATTGGTGGATCTGAAACTGCCTTCGCTACTCACAGGGTAACTCAAAACTAAAATATAACAGGATGGTACATTGGATCTAATTGGTCGATCTTAAACTGCCTTCGCTTCTGCTGCCTCTGTGAGGTCATTTACCAGTTACTGAGGGTGTTAGAGCTTGTTTGGTAGACAGGTTTTCCCATTTTCAAGTTTTCCTTTATGTTTTGGCTGTTTGGCTAGTAAAACCTAGAACACATTCTCCAAATTTGACAATTGGAGCAAGAACTCAAAAATCAAAATAAGCTCCGGAGAAGCTTTTCTCATTCTACTTCTCATTTTGCATTTTGCACAGTCTCCCAAATATTCCTACCAGATTCAAAATATATTATGACCATGATCCAGAAAGAAAAAAAAATTAAAAAGTTGAAAATTAAAAGCTAAAATAAGGCTCTCAAAGATTGAAACACTCTCTTAAAGTCTTAAGAACTTCGGTCCAAAGGATTCTAGTCCTCTTATATTTTAACCCTTACCCCATTTTTGTGATCGAGACCGCGGTACAGGTTTTAAGAGTCATGGAAGAAATTAAAATTTATTTTCTAAATAAATAGCTGGTCCAAAAATATATTTAACGGTATTCGATCACTATAATTTTTGTTTAATGTAATTGATGTTTTCAACAAGTTCTTCAAACTAAACTATTTCGAATGTAATAAATGATTTTGATTGGTAGCTGAACTTTGACAAGGCACATTCGGGTCCTCTAACAATCATCAAACGGAATTAGCTATTATGCTGTATATACTCCTTTAGTTAATTTGGTTTTGTTTTCTGTCTTTCTTGTTTTTATTTTATCATTTTTTAGTTGTATTTTTCTGTATTCGGTAGTATTTGATTAATGAATTTATCTCAAAAAAGAAAAAGAAAAAGTAAAAAAAGAAACAAGTTCTACAAACTGAAGTTGTTTAAAAAAAAAGAAAAAAGCTAGACTAAAAAAAGTCACACAAAGAAACCGACAAAATCATCCATGGAAAAGGATCCAAGTGGAAACCAAAAACTCTGAAAATAGAATATTGAATATTTGACCGATTCTTCTTTCCTTTCTAAAAGACCTCATTTCCCAAATGATAACCCCAATCCGAGCCCCATTGTGGCACTACTGATTTTTTTTTTTTTACTGCATTTCAATCTTCAAAGATTTGAGATCCCAAAAGGGCGAGAATAATTTTGTTCACCCTTGTTGAAGGAGGCTAAACGTTAGTCTCACTTTGATTGATGGAAAAAAGTACAAAATATCACTATTATTATTAATAAGTGGATTCATCTCGTGGATCTTGCCAAAGTTTTACTAATCAAAGTTAGGATAACATTCACATTCTTTAAACCCCATGGGTAACTTTTGCAACAACGGGAAGAGTTGTAAATTTAGACATCCAAGTTCAAAATTTGTAAACCTCTTGGGTCAGGCATTAAGAGAGAAATCTCTCGTGAATCACCTAGTTCTATCTGGATGGCTTACTTTTGACGGACTGGGATGAGAATATTCGAAAGCCTTTGACCGAATTAGGGAGGAGAATAGTAAGAAGTACGCTTAAGCTAGTTTGGACACTTTTTTTTGTCAAAATGTACGAGGACACAAACATGAATTATATTAAACTGAAAACATGCACATGCAGTGGGAAGATTTGAAACAAAATTCACCATCACTGTGAGATCAACTAACTAATAGCTGCATTAAGAGGGAAAATAGCTCAACTATTACAATGAGAGAAACAATCCACACAAAAAGGTGAGAAAATTAGAATTCCTACCTAGTGAGGAGAAATTCTTAATAGAAAAAGAGGAAAGAGAAAGAGGAGAGAGATGAGAAGAAATTTGGGCTGTCCAAGACGGTCGAGATTGCGCTCAGCGCCAGGTGTCATGCCCATCCGGCACTGAAAATGTTTTCCCTCGTGAGATGTAGAGGAAATTTTTTTGGATACCGGGTGAGTATCACGTGGCCGAGCCTACATGGTATCCAAACGCTGGATTCAAACCATCCAAAAGTGTATAAGACGCCCGAGATAGAAACTCTCCCTCTTCTCCTCTGTCTCCCCTTTCTCTCTCTCTCTCTAAATCCGGACCGTCTATATAACTGAAATGGACAACTAGATATATGCACACGGATGCCACGTAATACCCACTCGGCACTAAAAACTCGTTCGATGTAGAGAGTACTCCATATTGTCTCCCCTCCACCTTAAAAAAAGGAGGAGAGAGAGAGAGAGAGAGAGAGAAAAGCAGGCCACAAGTGGCGAGCGGGGCCAGTATATAAAAACTCTCTGCTTTGGGTAAAGTCTGTGTGTTAAGCTGTTGGGAGTGGAAAAAGCAGTGTCGCACTATTTTCTCACTCATCCCCCATTTCCAATCTACAAATCCTCTATCAGTTTCAGCTGTCGATCTCTGATCTATCTCTGTTGATTCTTGTGGAATGATCTTCGAGAGAATAGGCATGGAGGCTCACGAATCTGAACTCTATAAAATCCCCTTCATTTGAAAATCACTTCAATTACAGGTACGTAACTGCTGCTTGTTTCTAATTTCTTAGTGTGAAATGTTCTGTTTTAGGTCTAATTTTTAGTTGTGGTAATATTCGGTTACATTTTCTTTTTTTGTCCTGAAATTTGGTTGCTTTCCTAGAAAATTGGAGTAGAAGAGCCTAAATTAATTTGTCTAAACGGTCGATAATTATTTTTATTTTTTTTGTTTATAAAATTTTTTTTTGGGTGAAAATTTGGGAGCAAGGTAATAGAAAAGGATAAAAAATGAACTAAAGTTATCAAAAGTTTTTTATTTATTTATTTTTATTTTTATAGCACCAGAAAACTTGACGTAAATTTAATAAAAATTAAGGAAAGACCGAACAAAAATACCAAAACAGTAATTTAGCTGGATCAGGCTTATTTATATGATGTCATTTTCGTTTCCGATAAATACGGCAATGGTTAGTTTGCCTAAGCAACGTGTTTATTTAGTCAGATTTTGCATTGTTGTTAATCATCATGAGGGCCAAAATTTTAGTGTTGCATAGGTAGGGGTGGTAAAGAAGCCGATTCACGCTCAATTTGAAAACTTAACGAGCTTCTGTGTAAGCCTTATTCTGTCTTGTTAATAAGACGAGCCGAGTTCAATTGAGCTTTAATTGAGCAGAACACGAGCCGATGAGTAACTTGGAGTTTTACAGACTATTAGCCAAATGTGCTGTGTAGTAGCGCTTGGTTTGAAAGCTTAACGAGCTTTAAAAAAAAACATTTAAGTTTTGTTTGTTTATGTAACAGGCCGATCGAGCGAACATGTGCTTGAACTCGAGTAGTTTGGTTCTTTTAGCAGCCTTATGCATAGGTTTTTCATTTTATTTTCTCGTGTTTCTCTCAAAATAATTTGATTTTGTTCATCACGTTGTTTTATTTACCGCGAATCCTTGTTAAGTCAACTACTTTTATTTTTGGCGAATTATTTTGTTTGCATCAAATGGGACGATCTTAGTGATTCTTGTTACACCTACCTGACATTAATTGGTTTTATGGCTTCAGGTTTTATGTTCAAGTTGACTTTGCAATTAGAGATCTTGTGAGTTTGGCTTCTTTGAAGTATATGTATTCCATTTGAAAATTAGTATTTTGAAGCAAAGGTTTTTCACTGCCCTCAGAAGGAAGATTTGGATCTGAAGCATATAGTTTACCCATTTGTGG
Source organism: Gaultheria prostrata (assembly GCA_036023075.1). Classification (NCBI taxonomy): domain Eukaryota; kingdom Viridiplantae; phylum Streptophyta; class Magnoliopsida; order Ericales; family Ericaceae; genus Gaultheria; species Gaultheria prostrata. Next base: position 35,069 of record JAXBDA010000442.1, on the reverse strand, counting down.
ACTTTTCGCTTAAACTCATGGAGAACTCATGTGAAACATTTGGAAACAAAGCTTTCTCCACTGGTTCTTCCTATCTTTAGACGTCTCCTGTTACATAAGATTTGGTTCTTGAAGAAGGGTTTTAGCGATGACTTCCACGGGCCCACCTATAAAACGAAGAGCGGGTTTGCGGATAAAACAGGCTGGGCGAGGAACATATCGAGCAAGTTAGTTAGGGTTTTTGGAATAGCTTGGCTTATTTAAGTATTTGATCTGCTGGACTTTATTGTTTCTGGAGAAGTTTAGATATGGGGGCTTCCCCTCTGAGCCAGTTCCTGCTGAGTCTTTGCCGGAGTTCTCATTGGAATTATGCAGTATTTTGGAAGGTTCAGCAAGAGAACGAGATGTAAGTTACATGACTTCTTTCTAAGCCCCTTTCTTTGTGAAAATATGTGGAACTGCTTATATCTGAGGTTTAGCCTTTTCTTGGGTTCATAGATTTAGTGAATAATGATTTACCTATTCTAAAGTGTTTTGTTGAGAATTAGGTTCTAGACTTCCTCATATGTGGCAATCATTTTTGGATAAGTTAGTAATTTTCTCTTCTTTTGTGCCACTTTTTATGTTAGGGATAGAAGGAAATACACGCTGTATGTGTATTGCCCCAATGAAATTGGCTCTGTTGGGTGGTCGCACTCTTGAGTTATTTGGTTGGCATCAATCATAATCATGTCTGCCTAGACTCTTTTTGTTGAATGGGAACTTGTTGTTTCAAGTGTCTCCAGCTCCATGCCACTGATTTATTGCGATTTAATTAGGGTGTTAGCTTAATAAGTTCCGCCTTTCCAATTAGACAGTAGTTTGATTGTGTGAAGAGCTGTACGGATTACTGCAGTCCATAGTAAGCTGACTCTTATGTTATTTTTAATGGCGGAGTTGGTGTTTGACTTATGTGTCATGTTAAGTATTAATCAGTTCATTAACCTGATCTGTCCTCTTCTGTTGCCTGTTCTGGAGTGTATCTCTGGCTTAACATATTTCTGTGTCCGTGGAGCATCTGTTTGATTGCCATGTCAACTGTCCATATTAAGCCAACTATTTTGTGAGAAATAATGTGCTCAGCATATCGCTTAGCTAAAAGGAAATGTTCAATTCAGATCTATTTAGTGTTATCCTGCTTAGTTTTATTGCTTTACGGATAAAATTAAATTTGTCTACATAATTCTTCTTTCTGCGATAAGCATGCACTTTGGATGATCTATACTAGCTACCGATATTGATATAACTGTTGTTTCAGGCTTTTGACATGGGAAGATGGATGCTATGATCATCGAAAACTGAGAGGAACCACGGAAAGCATACCTGATGATATGGGCTTCAGTGGATCCAACAAGATAGTATCTTCTTGTTGGGGATCAAGTGGACATGATGGTCATTTAGGTGAATATACAATTGGGCAAGCTTTGGTTGATTTGGAAGGTGTTCAGTATCGATTGGGAGAAGGGTAAATTCTTGTGCTTGACACATGTTATTTCAATCCCATACTTGTTTTACTTACTGTTCACTGTGTTCAGTTCAATCAAGTTGTCGGAAAAGAAGTCATGGCCTGAATAATTATAGCAGTTAATGTTATGGTGTTTAATATCCTTTATTGAGCTTCAAGAATTCAAGTCTGAGGCAAACACCACTGAGCAAGGAACCTTGTGGACAACATTTGATTTTAAAATGCAGTTTATTTCTTGTATTCTTAGTCACTTTTACAGATTTTATTATCCACAAGTAAGAGAAATTGATAGTAATACTTTGAAATGGAGCAGGGTTGTTGGCGAAGTGGCATATACTGGGAACCATGGCTGGTTTTTATGTGAAGATATATTGCCCTTTGAATTCGACTCCAAGGTGGTTCCTGAGGTGAGTATGCTGATGACATTAGTACATAACTAGCTCAGATTCTGCCATGAGTGAAATGACAATAGTCCGTAGTCCTGTTAGTAGTGAGCTGACTATCTTACCAATGTAATTTTCTATTGGCAGTTTCCATATGAATGGTTAGTTCAGTTTGCTGCGGGTATTAAGGTAAGTATTACTGCCATGGATTGACCTCCATTTATTTTGAATCTGAGATCGTTGACTGGATGAACAATGAATTGGCTTTTCTTTGTGAATAATGCCTTCATTTTCCCTGTAATGCTCATGCAGACAATTGTGCTCATACCTGTTGGTCCACATGGAGTTCTGCAACTTGGCGCATTGGAAACGGTGTGTTTTCCACTTTCATGGCATGTGTTTCCGTATGCATTCTCCTTTGTTTCCCCTTTCATTATGTAATGGTCGTAAGGATGCCAAAGCCATCATGTTTCATCATGATTTTGACGGCAGCTGTGGAGCACCCACAAAGACATGGGACACGGAGAGACACATGGAAACTCCGAGACATACATTTCAAAAAATTGGAGGGCATTACACTTTGGGGGACATGTTTAATAAACATATATGTATACTATCATATGAATAAAAACTAAAAAAAGTAAGGCTCCAATTGTGAATATACAACCCCACTTATAGCGGAAGTTATATACTTATATTCATCATTATATCATTCACAAAAGTATTTCAACAAAAAACATTTGATCATGTGTGTCTCTTTCTAACCAATAAACCATCTTCCGTTCACACAAAAAGTAGGACTTCCCTAAGTTTTAATTAGATCCTACTATTTATCACGACAGATTTGTTTTCCTGAGTGTCCGTAGAAATTTTTAAAGTGTCTCCTGAGGTCCAAAAGGAGAACGTTGAGGAAAAATGGGACACTTCGAATTTGAGTGTTAGACATGTGTCCGGAGAGTGTCCGAAGAGTGTTGGTGTTCAAAAAGTGTCCGACACCGGTATGTGACTTCCAACGAAGTGTCCGTGTTACATAGGGTGGCAATGTGCTTAGTTTAGCCATGTTGAGTGTTTACCGTGCTGGCTTGTTTCCCCTTGCCAATCACGTCGCGTGCTCCATAAGTAACTTTTTACGTGAACAAACTCTCTCTCTCTCTCTCTCTCTCTCTCTCTCTCTCTCTCTCATTTTTATGCATGTAGTTTGGGTTTGTGATTACCTCCGTTTGCATTTGGCTGTTCAACTTGGTCTTATTTCTACTTTGTTATTCTTGTTGATACTTAAGGTTGCTGAGGATCAGGCTATGGTTTCTTATATAAAGCATGAGTTCAATGCCTACAAGATTGGAACAGATTTATTACCTTTATTAAGCATGGAAGGTAGAGGTCAGATGTCATGTTCACTCATGCCTGCTCCCTTGGAGACCTTGGATGAGTTTTCAACCATTGCTGTCAACCACATGAAAAATGAAGACCCTAATTCTGGTTATGGAGTCAAATCAACAAATAACATATTGCCAACTAATATTCCAACGATGCCAGTGTGTCTGGTTCAAGATCCACATCACATACCTGGAGAAGAATCATTCGATATTTTCAAATGCATAGACGAAAATGAATTCTGCTTCCAATCATTGGATTTCATAGAAGTATCAAAATCACTCCATCAATCACTACATGACATAGAATCGGAGATGATGGATGATAGCATGGTTGAATTTTCGACTCTCAAAGAAGAATTACAAGCTTTCTCATGTTCTGCCAACTACAATACGGATATTTTTGGAGAACATGCCACTTTAGCTATGAACTCCTCTTTTGATGGCGGTTTGATGGAACAAACTTTTGCAGACAAGGATGCTGATAGTAGGGGTCATGAAGATGTGAACACTTTCTTCAGCTTTCCCATGGACTTCGAGCTCCACAAGGCACTTGGGCCTGCTTTACTGGAGCAGGAGGCCACTGAATATTTATGGGACCCATCTCTCACAAATGAGAATGCATGCTGCAGTTCAATTAACATCTTGAATAAAGATCTCATCCATGGTGTTGAGGCATCGAGGGAATCAACTGAATGTTTTGCCAAAGGAGAAGATGCAGGACATCGGTCGGAAACTGTTGTTACCAATATGGATAGCTTGTTGAATGATGAGTCGTCTAACAATTCAAAGGATACAAAGTTTTCTGCTGCATCATTGGGGCAGTTTGCTGCATCCAAGAAAGCAGAAAGTCAATCTCAAGAAGGTGCATTTGTGGAGGAGAAAAGGGTTCCATGGAGCTCTAAGATAACTACGTTAGGTGCTAGGGCCAGAAATGCTGTTATTGAATCACCTCCCACTTCATTTGGGAGCATGATAAGCACATTGACTGAGGAGCAGCAACTGAAGAAAGGGTGTGGCAACATGCAGACTAGGAAGGGGTCACAGCTTTCTCATGCTGGAAAAATAAGGGCCAGACCTGGTGAAAACAAGAAGCCAAGGCCAAGAGATAGACAATTGATCCAGGATCGGGTGAAAGAGCTGCGGGAGCTTGTTCCAAATGGATCAAAGGTTAGTGTTTTTGAGTGTTAACGTTTTTTTTTAAACTTCCAGTTCAAATGGGATGTCAGTTTTTGTCGCTCTCACTCTTGTTGATATAATGCCTTGCTTTTCTTTCTTGTGATGAACACAGTGTAGCATTGATGGCCTCCTTGATAAAACGATAAAGCACATGATGTTCTTGAGAAGTGTTACTGATCAGGCTGATAAATTAAGGCACTCTGTTCATCAAGCGGTAAGTGAATATTGTCCATATTATTAAGAGTTACTCTTTCCTGGTCATCAATTGTGTATATTTATGTGAACTGCCTGTCTTTTTGTCAGGTAGAATAACCTAATTGTGCTTTTCTTGCACTGCACTAAGAGTCTCTAATCACAGAGTGCCACATTTGTAGGATGGGTTGTTTTCCTTGAAAAAAACAGTAAACATGAGATTTGCTTGCCCCTCTTATAGGGTTTTTAATTCGGGCAATGGCGGTGCACATACTGGATGTTTTACATTGTTTCTTCCTATAGAAAACAAAGGTTTGATTGAAGAAGTTAAAAGGGTACTGTTACTGCTTCCCAAATTGTGGCCATGTGCTCATAAGTGTCTAACCAAAGATGGACGAAAAATGCAATCAAGGAATGAGTTTTGGTGAGCTGTAGCACCTCATACGTAGAATATGAGATCTCATTCTGATTCAATCAGTTGGTTAATAGGCTTTTTTTTTTGGTTTGGTTGAACAAGTGTTATACAAAATCAGTGTGGTTCTAGGACAATAAATCATGTTGAGGACATATTTGACAACACTCCTTGAACATCCTCCTTTGGGTACTCTGCTTTTTTTACCGAGTCGAAAAGCAATTACGGTTGGTTTCAAGAACCATTGTTCAAAGGATAAGACTAAACTTTTTTTTTCTTAACAGCAAAAAAGGATAAAACTAACTTAATGTGTAAATTGCGGGATATAAGAGGTGGCATGACTAGGGGATGCAATTATGAAAATCACTAAATACCTGATGGATGTCCCCATGGTAGCAAATGACAATTGGTCACTGAGATAGCAGGACAAACTCCACATAGCAATTTCTCTCTCTTTTTTAAATAACAAAAAGAGGGGAGAAGTCAATCTTGTGTTTTACGAACGAGCTGTTACTATTGCTGAAGCGATTAGTATGGCTAACAAGTAACAGCCGACTATTACCAAGCATAACTCTGCGGTATGGTTGAGTTGTACATTTCTGAGATTTTTGCAAATTGGAATGCTATGCAGGTAATGGGTCGGAAGAATGTGAAATCATCTGATGCCAAGTGTAATCGTCAGAGTGGGAGAAGCTGGGCTTTTGAACTGGGAAGCGATGTCCAAGTTTGCCCAATAGTTGTGGATGATCTTGAAGACCCTGGACAAATGCTAATAGAGGTCTGATCTGTCCTTATGTTATGTTTCACCACCTTCTTATTCGTTGCGTGAACATAGCTTTACTTTTTATAATATGGATATGTGGCAGATGATTTGTGATGATCATGGGCTCTTTCTGGAAATTGCCGAGGTAATCCGTCGTTTAGACTTGACCATCTTGAAGGGTGTGATGGAGAGCCGAGGGAGCAACACATGGGCCCACTTTGTTGTCGAGGTATAACCATCTAAGCTAATTCCGAAACCTGCACTTAAGAAGACATTTGCCTGCCCTGAACATTTTTAGGCCTTATCGAAGTAAAATTACTAAAATAAATTTGTAGAGATTGATTTTTTCATATATAGTTAAATTGAGCTTGTGAAATGAAAACATTGCAAACGAAACACACGAAAAAATATTATAGAAAAGTGTATTTTCCACTATAAGTGTTGGTAAGGTGTTCAACCATTAATATAGGACGGTGAACCTGTATTGGTCTAGTGTATTTTTCTTTGTTTTGGGTATGAAATCCAGGAGTTCTAAAATCGTTCCATGAAGTGTTCTTTGAACTTTGACCTTTATTTGTTGAAAATAAAGAGCAATAGGCTAGTTTTTGACTTGATACCTTCCAGGTAGAGGCAGAATACTTATCTGCCAAACTCGTCGTTGGCCTCTTTCATATTCTGTGAACATTTAACATATAAATTCTTGCGAACTGGTTCTTTATTTTGGGCCAATAGCGGTGCATTGGTGGACGTATGCCTAGCTGGAACCTGGTATTAGTGGTAGATAATCTCTGTTTCTAACATTTCTTCTGTGGGAAACAGGCTTCGATGGGCTTCCACAGATTGGATATCTTCTGGCCGCTGATGCAACTACTGCAACGAACCCAGTCTCCAATTTCTAGTAAGAGCTGATGCATTTTACATCCCTGGAACCAAAGTCATCGGTGAATTGGTCGCATGTTGTGGTTAAAGAAATATCTGTAATCTTACATACTTTGACTGTAACATTTGTAGCATACTCTTCGATTTAGGAGTCCAATGTTCATCTGATACTGATGATAATCAGTTGCTCAGTGCATCGTGTTTGTATTTCGACAACTAATACTGGTATGTGCTATGCTAATATAGAGATTGTAGTTTTTTATAACAGCGCGCAAGTTTGATGCTAATGTGGGTAAGCTATTTCTTCAGGAAGCGGGGGGCCTCGGTCGGCTCACGCAGATACTTGTCCAATCCTAACCGGATAGAAAATCGATTATATCTTTCAATCGATAATGATTTTTATATGCAATATGGACCTTGTTTGATAGATCTCGATGAAAATTATTAAACAAAGTTTTTAAAATCACTTAAAACATTATAGACTACAAGATATAACACATTGAAAAGTGGCACGAACTCCCAAAAGGGACTATAAAATTGGGACGGAGGGAGTATTTTTTAGGAGAAAGAAAAGTATACGATCCATCGAGGATGGCCCAATGGTTCGGTCTTCCTTTAATCGGCGCCTAGGGATGTTACATAGACTTGTTGGACCGGCCCATTTCTCTAACGGGAAATGGTATTTTCACAAATTTTGCTTGGCCATCAGATGAATTTGTGTACATTTTGATGATTTGATCACCTTGTAATAGAATGAATCGGCCGTGTTCTTGAATGAATTTTATCTCATAAAATCTAGTTTTGATAAAATCTAAAATTGTACATTTTGATGATTTGATCACCTTGTAATAGAATGAATCGGCCTTGTTCTTGAATGAATTTTATCTCATAAAATCTAGTTTTGATAAAATTTACATTCTTAACGGATTTTAGTAAAACTAGATTTTATCAACACTAGATTTTATCTTATTACAAAACACCTTTATCAACCCTAGATTTAATCCATTGGGAAAACAATGTCATTTTATCACACCTCTAAACAAAATTACATTTTATCAAGAACAAGGGCCAAAAACAGTAGAGGTCAACCCATCGTATTCAATTATTTTTGACCCATCCAATCATATATCAACCTGTCGGTAAAACTCTTATCTAATACTCCCTCCGTCTCTTTTTAAGTGTGTTACCTGGGAATTTCAATTATTTTTCTCTCACATCAACTTTTACATATACTTTTCATTATTTACCCTTATCAATATAATAATACCACTAACTTTTTAAAAAAGAATCTATTTTTAAGGGCAAAACAGGAAATGTACCCACTAACTTTTCAAAACACACACTTATTAAGGAACAATCCAAATGGAAATGTACACAATATAAAAGGGACGGAGGGAGTACTATGTAGTGTGTGATGTTCTTATTTCTTTTAAAAAAAATTCATCAAACTCGATGAATTTGTAAAATGAATGAAAAACAGCATTTTAAAATTTAATATCTAGACTAATGGTCCAATATTAAATTTCCCTCGGGATAGAGTTACCTTGTGATTTTTTATTTATAAAAATGGTAATCTCTCCGTCCCTTTTTTAGTGTCGACATTTTCATTTTGGGTTGTCCCTTAATAAGTGTGTTCTGAAAAGTTAATGAGTAAAAACTTGTATAATTATTATTTTGCCCTTTTGAAAAGTTAGTGGGTAAAGAGTTCATAGGTAAATGTGGAGGATAAATTTGAAAATTGGAGGTAAAAGTATAGTGGATGTAAAAGCTGATAAGAAAGATGTAATAATAATATTTTTTTAACAAGTTGAATTTACGAAGCAACACACTTTAGAAAGCGACGGAGGAAATAATAGATTTTTTTTTTTTTTTGGGACAAGTCAATGACAATCATATCATTTCAAAAGCCCAAGACACTTACAAAAGAGTTTACTCAAAATACAAAGATTAGAAACTAATGCTCAACCGGACTAACGAAGATAAACAAATTATATCAAATAGGACACTTAATATCTTCATCGAGACAAGAACATACTGCAAAACAGAATCGATGCACGAAGTTTGGCCAGTACAGCTAGTCAAATGATTGAGAAATAAGCACTTAATGGCTCCATTGGATGCAGAATGAGTTTTGGTTGGATATAATAGTAAGAGGAGATAAGATAGTATGTAATATTATTTATGAAAGGTGGCCCTACATTGATGTGACACTTATGAATGGTGGATAAAATATGAGTATTTGGTTTAGAAGATTTCGGTAATAAGGGGGATAAAATAGTACTTATTCGACCTAATCCATCCTAGAATTTGGAGGGGCATAAATAATCCGGGTGCCATCTTGTCTCCCAAATCAAGGCTTAAGAGTTGGCGGGATTACTCATCTAGGTGCCCAATACCCCATTCAGCTGGGTGATGAGGAGGCCGGATGAACCATACCCCTTCCCTAATCTCGGGCCCACGATTACATCTATGGTTTGGGAGAAAAAAGGAGGCTGGATGACTTTAGGGTAAATGACAGGCCGGTCCATTTTGGAGGCCCATGCTCCGCGCGCTCCAACCCACGACCTAAAACACTCATCCAACTCCACGAACATTTTTCTGCCTAAACTACCCCTCGCGTCCTCACCTTCCGTCCCAGAAAAAGCTCTAAACATAACCATTGACGACGAGAAGAGCCCGTCGATCTCATCCAGAAGCATTCGTCGTCCATTTCGAGCCCTAGCAGCTGATAATTCCTACTTAATCGATTGAGAATCCAGAAAAAACAAGACATAATGCGCAAAAAACGTGAGTTCGTCATAAAACTCTAGATTATACAACATATTCACCATCATTCAATTGGGAATTCGAGCCCTAGCAGCTAATTCCTAGTTAATCGAGTGTGAATCCAGAAAAAACAACACATAATGAGCAAAAAACCAAGTTTGTCATAAAACCCTATATGATACAACATATTCATCAGGCTAAGATTTGAGTGTACACTGTAATTTTATATGCCTTTTGAGTATACACTGTAATTTTGCAAAGTTGAAAAGTAAAAATCTCCATGTCCTATTACTTTGCATTTTGAGTGTACACTGTAATTTTGTATGCATTTTGAGTGTACACTGTAATTTTGCAACATTCAAAAGTTAAAACCTCCATCTCCTATTATTTTGCATTTTCAGTGTACACTGTAGTTTTGTATGCATTTTGAGTGTACACTGTAATTTTGCAACATTCAAAAGTTAAAACCTCCATCTCCTATTACTTTGCATTTTCAGTGTACACTGTAATTTTGGAGGCATTTTTAGTGTACACTATAATTTTATATTCATTTTGAGTGTACAAAGTAAAAACCTCCATCTCATATCTAGTGGTAAACTCATCACTCCCTTTGTTTTGTGGCTCACATTTACCCTCCCTCATTTGTGACTTGTGTTTGGTTTCTCAATATAAAACACAACTACTGGTCACTGTAATGTCATTGCACTGGAATTTTGTGTACAATCATCTAATTGAATGTCAAATCTAAACAACTAAAGAATGATTGTTTTAAACCTATGCAGGTCAGTAAAAAAAAGGTAGAAAAGAAGGAGGAGTTGGAGGCACATCACACTCTGGAACAAAGGGGATTAAAAGTACGAGCATGAAGAAATGGAGATTGTTTGGGAGTTTGAATTTGAATGTACACTATAATGAGTGTACACTCTAATTTGAATGTACACTGTAATGAGTGTGCATTATAATATGAGCATACACTGATGTACATTTGGGTGTACAATGTAAAAAGATTAAAGAATCCGCATTGGGATTTTGGATAAATCAGTTCTCCTTTTTGAATTGATTTTGAAATCTGAATTTGAGTGAATGCTATGTGATGAGGACTGAATTAGGGTTTGTGAAGATTGAAATTGGATCATTTGAATTTGAGTGTACACTGTAAAATGATCAAAATAATCTAGTTTAGGACTTTGAATTTGAATGTACACTGTAATGAGTGTACACTCTAATTTGAATGTACACTGTAATGAGTGTGCACTCTAATATGAGCATACACTGAAATGAATGTACAGTCCATTGCACTGAAATATGAATGAGTGTACAATTTAACATGAGTGTACACTGTAATATGAGTGTACACTTACATAAGTGTACACTCATTTCACAAAGTGATCAAACCTCAAAGTGAATTCAATCGTTGCATAGATTCATGTAGGGTACAAAACTAAGTATATGCCGCATAGGCAAATTATAATACGTACTTGTTTTTGGTTGAGTCTACACTGTAAAGTCTTTCCACTGAAATAAGAGTACACTGTAATATGAGTGGACCCAAACATTGCAAAAAGTAAGTGTATGATGAGTGTACTCTGTAATATCTTTGCACTGAAATTAGTGTACACTGTAAATATTAGTCAACCGAAAATATTGGCACATCGTTGCTCCAACAAAACTAAGTGTATGCATGTAGAAACCAGTCAACGAATAGCTAAATTATAATAGGTACTTGTTTTTTCCATGAGTGTATACTGTAATATCAATGCACTGGAATGAGTGTACACTATAATAACCGAGTGCAGCATTTAACAGAAACAACTGAAATCCATAGATGGCCTACTTTATGAAATAAAACTCCATCATAAACTCCTCAACAATATCCAAAAACAACTGAAATCATCAACAACTGAAGTCGGGAAGTTTTAAAACAGTACCAAACGAATTTAAAATCAAACCAACTGTAAAATCAACTCTCCAACGGCTCTGTACAAGTAGTTCTATTATGCGTACTGACCATTCCACACTTGCTGCAAGTAACCTTCTTAATCTTCACTCCTGTTGATGGTATCCTTTTCGTATGTGGTCGTCCCGGAGATCTCTTGCACAGTGGTAGAAGAAGAATATCATTAGAAACATCAAGATCAGCACTCTTCCAAATTGTAGGTATATGGTTGATACACTTTGAGAATGCCTCACGATAAGTTTCAGAGAAGTAATAATTCTCTAGGCAATCGTTTATGTTCCTCTTATTTTTCAGAATTCTCAGAATCAACAACACCAACATAGAGTGGATATAGACCTATAGTAAATAAAAAAAGCAACTGTAAAAACGCAAAAATTGCAGGTAGTGAATTTTAAACGCAAAACAATAACAGTTAGTCAAAATTCAGACCTACTCAATCACAGTACTTTTCAAATGCAGTTTTAAATACAAGTAGTTGGATGTGTCACCTTGATTACCATCTTTGGTGCAAGCGGATAGCAAACACCCCTTGGATTCGCATGAGTGTACACTGTAATAACAGAACCACTGCATTAGCCATGAAACTTAAAACAAACAACAAAAAAGAAGACTAAGGCAAACACTTTAGTTTTTGGATCAGTGTACACATGAGTGTACACTGTAACTGACTACAATCTAACATTAAAAAATGACCTAAATCAATCTGTCAACCAATCTAATTTTTGGATCAGTGTACACATGAGTGTACACTGTAATAACCAAGCACAACATTTACCAGAAAATCTACACTTCTCCAACTACAATTGCGTGTCTGTCTGTGTGTGTAACTTCAATCTACTCTACACTAACTACAATCTAACATTAAAAAATGACCTAAATCAATCTGTCAACCAATCTAATTTTTTGATCAGTGTACACATGAGTGTACACTGTAATAACCAAGTGCAACATTTAGCAGAAAATCTACACTTCTCCAACTACAATTGCGTATCTGTCTGTGTGTGTAGCTTCAATCTCACATTAAAACCAACCTAAATCAATCTATCAACCAATCTCTTTGCGCAGCTGTACAATTGAAAAATGTAGCTTCAATCGAACATTAAAAACGACCTAAATCGACCTGTCAACCAATCTATGTGCGTGACTGTAAAATTGCAAAAAATGTAGCTTCAATCGAACATTAAAAATGACCTAAATCGATCTGGCAACCAATCTCTTTGCGCGGCTATACAATTGAAAAATGTAGCTTCAATCGAACATTAAAAACGACCTAAATCGATCTATAAAAATGTATGTACGTTTGCATCTGTGTGTGTGTGTGTGTCTGTAAAAGAGAGAGAGAGAGAGAGAGAGAGAGAGAGAGAGAGAGCTTACCGATTTGAATCGAGAATCAACGTCTGCATCTTCTACAATTTCTCTTTTGAAAACGACGAACAAAAGCCCTGCAGCAGCCCATTATAAAGCTAAGGGTAGAAAAGTAACTTAGCAAGGGCCTTGGAATTACACGTATTTAAGAAAAGTGGTTAGCCTAAACGGTAATTAGTGAAGGAAAAAGGGGACCGGCCGGTAATAAATCCATGACTTTATCCCTCCTTCCCTTTATTCAGACTAATCCATCATAGGCTGGATTATTTATTTCCAGCCCAAGGGCTATCCATAAATAAGGAGGCTGGATGACCCCTACCTAATTCGGGCCAATCCATTTCAGACCCTTTAACTTATCCCCCCCCTACAAAGCAAACTAAGTACTATTTTATCCACTTATTACCAAAATCTTCCAAACCAAATTTATTTTATTCACCATTCATAAATGTCATATCAATATGGATTCACCTTCCATATATAAATAATACTCCCTCCGTTCCAAAATATTGATCCCTTTTGGGCAGTCGTGCCACTCAAACAATTTTCTATATTTCACAATCTATAAAGTTTAATAGGATTTTAAAAATTTTGTATAATAAAACTAATTGCAAATATTTCACAATCTACAAACAAGATCCATATTGGATATAAAAAATATTATAAATTAGAAAATATAGACGATTTTTTAAGAGGTCTCAAATAGTGAAAAAGGGACCAATATTTTGGAACGGAGGGAGTACCATTTACTATCTTATCTCCATTTACTATTTAATTCACCCAAATCTCATCTCACATTCAATCGAGCTGTAAGGGGGCACACCGATACATAAAATTCGGCCAACAGAGCCAGTCAAGCAATCAAGAAATAAGCATCTAGAGCACAGATTTAGATCAATGCCTAAACATATGGTCACTGTGGATTTCCAAACCTAAACTAAGAAAAATAAACCAAACCTCGTCAATATTGCAAATTGTGTTGGGGATGTAGACAACCTTCAGCGATAGTTCAGCGCGAGGGTGTATGGGGGCAGATCCCCCAAAGCACTGAGTACCACGATCTGTGTGTAACCTTAGGAGCACACAGATTGCAGTGAAAACGGTATTTGCACTTTAGGCAAATTCGGCCATCGGGCCTTGTCTATTTATCACGTAGATGCATTGTAATTAGGATTACGAGTTTCAGTGTAAACATGGAAGGAGGTGAGAGAAAATTGTTCTCAGAGAGAAGACAGAAGAATTGGACTATATTGTTTCATTCGATTATAGTGGATATTGATGTGACTTCCATGATTTCACATTGAGGTTTTTCACATATATTTGTGTATTTTGATTCTCTTTCTTTCCCCCTTTTTTTTTGTGGTTTGTTTTCTGTGATTCATAACATCTAAAATCGTAGCGTAGTTCAATCAATAATCCCAACTTGCATCCTATAACCTAAAAGCAGGCCGCTTCTCAGAAATTTGTCACACGGCTAACTAATTTAGCGTGTAATTTAAGTACAGTCTACAAAATAGATCGAGTGTGGAAGTTCTGATTTAGTCTCGGAAATTGTTGCAACAATTACGACACACTAGGTAGAAAATGACAACGAAAACCCATGAAACAAGCCAGGACAAACGGATTGTATGACGGATTTCATTCAATGTTTACGCTTTCAATTCTAATTTTTTTTTTGAACAGAGCTTTCAATTCTAATTGATAGGTCGTTTTCGTACAAAAAATATAATTTATAAAACAGGAAATTTCGGCTCGTTTTCCGTCCCCCTTCGCATGTCAAAGCTCCTAACTTTCTCCAAAATGTGCATCTCCATGTCCTTGATCATCCGAAGCCTGTAACACCAATAACCAACAAAAGTTAATTAAATAGCAAATTAGAGAGGGTAAATGAGTTCCTTTGAGCACCTATCACTAATCTAACTCTTGTAAAGAGCACCTATCACCAATCGTTCATGCTTGTAAACTTTAATAGTTAATTTGAAATGTTTTCAAAAGACGCTTTCATATCCACACTCGCACATGCATTGCATGTGACTTTTTTTTGTTTGGAAAACAGATGTCTGCTCCAGTTTGCATGGACTTTGACTAATCTTGGAACCATAAATTTAATAACCAAGCAAATCACTTTTAGCCCCCAAAAGAGTTGATGGAATCTGGGAGGGTTCGAACCTGCTGAGACCTTAGGCAAGAGCATTTGACCACCGGCCAACTTCTTGGGGCTATACATAATGTGACTTAGGGTGCGGTAAGGAAATACTTCAGCTAATTATCAAATTAAATTGCAAGTGGTGGCTAGCTCATGCGGTAGAGTTTTTGGACGCCCTACACTACATTCTGGGATCGAGTCCCACTCCCCCACCCCATGTAATTGATTAGGAATGAAAAAAAAATTATCAAATTAAATTCATTGAAGCCAACCTTCAGAGTTGAACCACAAATAGTCCTTGTACGGGCATTTATGTCGGATATAAAATTGAAGTAACGTGGGTCATGGCCACGAAGAAATTGGGTTCATAAATTCTATTTTTCTGGTGCAAGAGACACAGTTTTGTAGTTTTCTATGGAACATGGTTTTGAATGTCTGGCTTAGTGCTCCTCAAATATTCTGGTTCTTTCTTGATGAATAAATGGTCATTTGAATATTGGAATGAAATCTAGCCGAAAATCTTGAGAAAGTCAAAGATGTTGTACCAAAGGCTTGCTAAAACATAAATCAATCTTCTTT
This sequence comes from Gaultheria prostrata, assembly GCA_036023075.1. Classification (NCBI taxonomy): domain Eukaryota; kingdom Viridiplantae; phylum Streptophyta; class Magnoliopsida; order Ericales; family Ericaceae; genus Gaultheria; species Gaultheria prostrata. The sequence continues at coordinate 19,595 of JAXBDA010000442.1, read as the reverse complement.
AGTTGATTAATAAAGGTCTTTGAGGTCAGTTTATGTGTATCTCAATTAATTTATGAGAAATCAATTCTACAATTTACTAGGGGCCGGAGACCGATTTAAAATCGGGACAAAGTTCCTTATTGTCTGATCCTATAAAGATTTAACGGCACGGAAGAGAGCTTTCGAACATGAGAATTAGGAAGGAGTAAACTTCTCATTCCCAGACCTTAACCACAAGGCCAACCCCTTAAGGTTGAAGTTTATTCTTTTGTTTTGGTACATCAAATGAATATGCAGATACTCCATATCTGTCTGCAAGGGATCTTGCTGCAGGCTGCAGCTATGTCGGGCCGATAACTAAAAGTCCCATTGTGTGTATTTAACCCTACCAAGTGAACCAAAGCGTTAGCGAGAAAGAACTCCAAATACTTACCCTCATACTCAACTAACTACTTGGTGGAAAAATAAAAATTAATTAGTGCCCCTGTGAACTGCTCTAGAGGCATTGATTAGTTTTTTTCTTGCAAAATAGAGGGAAGGAACAACAAGTTGTATTTCAAACTCTTCTAATAGAATTTACAAGGCCTTAAATTCCAACCAGACTTTTTTTAATAGACAAAATTTACACTTACACGACCTTAATTCCAACCAATCCATTAACAAGATATCGAGGAAATATCCCCAGATGGGCATTCATCATGTGGCTTAATTTGTTATAGGATCAGATTGGCAATAAAAGAGAGAGTCAGAGTATAGAATGTTGCAAGGGATTCTATGATTGTGTCTTATGCAATAGAGAGAATGAGTCTCACGATCATGTGTTTTTCGATTGCTTTTTTCACAGAGGATTATTGGGCTAATCTTCTAAGGAAATTTGGGGGTTGCAAGGATACCTTTGACCCGGAGTATGGAGTTTTCTTGGGTTATGCAAAACATAAAAAAATGAAGTACGGGTGCAATGTTATTCAGATCGTTTGGAGGCAAGCTAGCCAAGACTAGTGGTGCCATTTGCTCTGCTATTATGGATGATATAGAAGCAAGGCCTAGTTCCCGGAGGAGGATCGAGAATTGCAATTCAAATACCATGTTGTGTCATAGCTGGAATATTTCGCCTAAGATCTTCGGTAGTTAATAGTGTAGTGTTTGTGTTGTGTTGTACGTTCTTGTTCTTGTTGATAGGTGGTGGTTGTCTAGCTTTGTTTCAGGCTTTGCTGGCTTTATCCGTCTTCTTGTTGCTGTTTGTTTCCTGGTATAGAAATGACATTTACAGAAAAAAAAGATATCGATGTCTTCTTCATGGTGTTAGAGTAGACGTCTCACATTGCTTGTGTCTGAAATTGGAGATCACGTTATAATATTTGGGATCTCTCAATTCATTACTAATTAATTTTGAGTCGGACGTAAAGTTTCCACACATGAGACTAGGATTCCGAACACTAATTAAGCCCAATGTAATTCTTTTTCTCTCTTTGTTGGTTACTAAGCTTATAATTGTCCTACCGACACTTTCTCATAGGGACTTTTAGTTTATTACATCCCCAGGAAAGTACTTGACAATTAGGGAGATTATCAAGCACGAAACTATAGGGAATTGATCAATAGTTTATAAACCCGTGATTGATTTGATAGTGAAACAAGGGATATGAAATGAAAGCTCGTATGAAAACAAAAGCATGGTCCAATACAAATGGTCCTGTGAATGTTTTCCAAAGGAACTTTAGAAACATAACATATTATATACAAAATGAAATTAAAATTTGAGGTGGACATTGGTTTTGGAACTCTGCGTTTGTTTCAATTCATGCCTTGTACACTTTACGAGATATATCATTCTCTCACGATACATCAACAAAAAAAACCGACTTCGGCTAATTCCTGACTTAAGGAACAACCCCATATATACTGTCGACACAAACTTACACATAATTAATCCCATACATAATTTCTCCAGTACACATAGATATACATGCTTGTTAAGGACTTAAGGGTAATCTCTTTATAATTTGGACGCTTTGTAATCCTGGTGTTATTTTACTAAAAGAGACGTCTAATTAATATTGTTGAAAGTACTTCACTAGTTATAAATACCCAGGGAAGGTATACGTCCTTTTCTTTGAGTCCCATCTTTTGGAATTATACCCCCACTGCCACCTTGGGTAGGTGTCACCAGGGCCAGCCCAAGGATCCGGAATACCCTAGGCCTATTTAACAATAATGTGCCCTTCACTCTTAATAATTTTTAAAAAAAAACTTAAACCACAGCCTTTATGGCTTAATTGGGTAACTTGGCTTGGAGTCAAACACAGCTTTTATCCCTTTAGTCCTGTCCACATTGGATACTTATAGAAGTGAGAAGACAACTTCTACTATAAAATGAGGGTTCTAGAGATTATTTGGGCCAGAGACCAATTGAGCCTTAAAATTTGATATATTAGTCCTAAAAAGACTTCTAATCAAGCCAAAACCTACAAACTACGGGAGTGCCCCTAAAATGTTGAATTTCTTGGATGCCCTAGGCCCAAGCCTACTGGGCCTAGGCATTGGGCCGGCCCTGGGTGTCACTGCAGTTGGATTTGAGTGAATACATTTTCAAATTGAAGTGAAACAAGAGGATGGTGTTATTTTTCTTCTTTACATCAATTTGAAGTTTTATGATTCGAATTATTGTTTAGGAGTGTATATGCACCTGTTGAACGTCTCAAATTCGCAATATTTACATTGAAATTCATTTTATTTGCATAAAATTTCACAAGAGGTTGATGAGAGATCGAGAAGAAAGATCAGGAAGAAGAAAGCTCTCGGAGTTTGGGATTAAGGCGAGCAAGTTGAATAAGATAGAGAAGGGGGTTTCTCTTTCTTCTCATGACATTTGTAATAGGAATTCTTTGTTAGCTAAGCAAGCTAGTAAGTCTATGGAAACAGGTGCTTCGTTAGGCATAAACTATTAATTGGGGAAGGGGGTTTTATTATAAACAAAAATATCTAGGGTTGGAGAGGGGCGAAATTTTTGATAGGGATTTTGGCGATTTTAAAGATTTGGAGAGGGAGGAAGGGGCCTCCATTTCAGTGAAGTTTTGAGTATTGTGGGTGCTTTCTGATGCTGTTATGCTTTTGTCCTTTTGTTTTGGTTGTTGCTTATGGTTATTGAGTTCGATGGGCTTTTGCTTCTTTGGTTGGTTGTTTTGTCAGGTGCTTGTTTGGTTGGAGATGGTGTTTGAGAGGTTGGTTGTTTTTCCCTGTTGCTGCTTCTCCTGTTTTTATTAGTTAAAATTACCATTACACTTTATGCATGGAGACAAAAAAAGGAGTGTCAATAGAGAAAAGTGGAGTGCCAATAACAATTCACTTTTTCTTTTGAATAGCGAAAAAGACTTTATTGATCATTAAAGCAAAGAATACAAAGATTAAAAACAACAAGAGCACGACAAAAAAATGCCACTCGAGGCCCAGAAGGCTGTAAGGATAACAAGACATCAACCATCAAAGTTAGGAAAAAACAAGAACCTACACAGCTGCAAAACCTCAAAGAATTGAGCCAATAAAAACAAACCCCTAAACCCCTCACCCCCCCAAAAACAACCCAAAAGCCAAAAAAAAAAATAAGAACCTCACCAAACTAGACCATATCGCAGAACCAGACCTAAAATTGACTAATTAACAGCCTCCATTAAGGCTATCTTACTAATGTTAAGAATTTAATAATAGTTCATAACAAAATATTCAATAAAATGTTAAGAATTTAAGAATGATGTTCTACAATTTTGTGCACGTGTTGTGAATTTATGTACGTAGAAAAGTTATGATTTTTTACACATTCTATAAAATTCAACACAATTTAGCTGTCTTTTTGTATATCTCATTTATATTTGCTTATTTTTCTTACTCAATTAAGTGATATGTTTTCAAGTGTTGAAATTTTTTATCTGAGCTAAAGAAATACTATATAATTATTATTTTTTACACATTCTATAAACTTCAACACAATTTGGCTGTCTTTTTGTATATCTCATTTATATTTGCTTATTTTTCTTACTCAATTAAGTGATATTTTTTTCAAGTGTCGAATTTTTTTATCTGAGCTAAAGAAATACTATATAATATGTTTTCTGGTGTATTTGAGTGTTTGAGTTATCACTTTGATAAAATATCAAACCGGAATGAATGTGCGCCAATTTTATTTTTGATCTTTTACACTTTTTTTTTGTCCTTCCATATAGATATACATTAGGGATTAGTGGGGGAGTTAGTGAGTTAGTCCAGAGAGGGTCTAGAAACTATCCATAGCCCTAAACCCCAAACGCCTTTGCCGAGGCTCGAACCCTGGTTTCGGTTGTGGGAGAACCAGGTGATAACCGCTAGACTACACTTGTTTACGAACAATTATATAGTAGTAATTATGAAGGGTCCCCTCCATATATTTTCTCTATATATAATATATTTCTAGGGATATGCTACAGTAAGCATTCTTAATACGATATGTACGAAAATTCACAATATCTGCATAAAATTTGTAATATGGTACAAAATTCGTAACATATAAATGTTACAAATTCCAAACTGATGATAAACCAATGACTTGTAGCCTAGCGATTATCTCCTAGATCTCCCACGGCCGAGATCAGGGTTCGAGCCTCGGCATAGGCGTTTGGGGTTTATGGCTATGGATAGCACTAACTCATTAACTCCCTCGCTAACCCCCCTGATGTATATCGAATGGCAAAAAAAAAAAAAAACTGATGATACGAATTTATTCACAAATGTTATGAATTTGCATAGAAAAGTGATGAATTTTATGTCGTAGATACATTTTAAGAAATGCATACCCTATGGCCTATGCACCTGAATATAAAGTGTGCATTGCGGCACTTCCATCATTCTGACCTACATCACCAAAAAAAAAAAAACATATAGGTGAAAACATAAAAAAAAAAAATGCCATTCCATTCCATTCCGTATAGTTAAAGTTATCTTGCAAATGGACCACCCATAATGGTCCAAGCGCACATTAAAAAAGGAAGGATTTTGACCCCTTGTTTGCTGCGTACCCTTCGCATAAGACCATTATATTAATGAACTGTATCAAGTTAAAAGACCTTCATCTAGGGATTTGCTCCCTCCTAGAATTTCACGTTCGATTCCCTTTGTCAGTAAACTCTTGGGTCACTAGAACCTAGAGGTTATGCGCAGTCGTTATCTCCAGGGACCTGTGTGTTGAGTTTTTTTTTTTACGAAACACGATTGAGGTCTACGATAATTTCTGATTTTAGGCTATTTATTATAGTCAGTTAGTTAATAATCGCAAGCTCTCAAAAAAAAAAAGACCTACAATATGCCCTCAAAACATTCACAAGAGTTTAGAAGGACAAAGAGGTTATATGCAGGCTAAGAATTCCAGGTTAAACTTGGAACACTCAGCATCTTTAGGTGGTGGTTGAAGCATTACATGCTCCTGCCTCCTGGGGATCTCCATCACCATTTTTGGGGGTCCGAGTCGTCTGACACCAGTTTCTAGTTAAAAAAAAATCAAAATTCTGCATGTGATAAATCCTGTCATGTGAGTAGACACAAAATGAGACATTCTATTGTCGTCAACTACGAGTCATTCATTTTATAGACCTCTTTGTTAGGCAAAAATTTAGGTTGATCAGACATCGATAAATATTTATCCGAAACGTATTGGTCGATAAATAAGTGAACTAGATGGTCAGACAGGGACCCTCCAATTCTATTATTCCGATAACTATGGTTTGTTCATTTGAATACTGATATCCTACGCATGGAAAGATTACAATACACACCTTCTATTTGGATGTGTACCATATGTACCTTCAAAATGTTACGAGTTTTTAATACAACAGTTACGACACGCAGCATACATGTTTTAGCACTATAAGTAAATATTTTTTTTCGATCAGCAAAAAGATAATAATTAATCTTTGAGAGGAAAACAAAAATTAAATGGATCTCGGGTACACCAGTAAGATGCCGCACGAGAACCAAAACCAAAAGATCAGCAAGAAGCCGACCAAAAACACCACGAGCATAAAGAAAACCTCACAACTGCTAAAAAACAGACCAATCGCCAATGACTGAAACAAACAAGAGCCAAAAGCACAAGCCGAAACCCAAAAAAGTAAACCACAAGAAAATACCAAAGACCAAGATAAAACAAACCCAAAACTGCGGAACCGTGGAATTAAAATTCCAAAGAAAGAGAGGCACCTTCTTCTAAATATCATCAACCTCCACTAAAAATTCAGCCTCCTCCAAATCATCAAGGGCATTGTTCTTATCCGCTTACTCGTCATCCTCCATTTCAACAAATTTCTTTAAATTATTCGATAAGCAAATGTTATGAATCATAGTGAAAATGTTAGGTAATATAAAAGTTACGAAAAATACCAAAATGTTATGAATCTTATGAAGTTGCACAATTTGGACCACACTTTAGGTACATATAAATGTGTGTATGTAGACTTTTCTTATCAGATAAGTTCGATTTCATGCAAGGATGATGAAAACGTCGAACCCTACAAAATGAACGGCTCTAATCATAAAATGACACTGTGGGTGATCACATGAGAGGATTTGAGCCAGGAGACGCCTTGAGGCATTACTTGAATGATCTTTATATTAACGACATCTCGCACTCCGGGGAACTTGGGAGGAAAACGAATTTATCAGTTTTCAAAAGTGAAAGCCAGTCATATTCTTAGGCTCCATTCTTCTAAGCGAATTGATTAGAAATGTAAACAAAGATCCAACGCTTGAGAGAGGGTTAAATGTGTCCAAAAACTTTGTGTTTTTATCACATGTGACAACGAAATACATACCGTTGAAACTGAAGTAACAACATTGAAAATAACATGTCAATTTTTCTAGTATGGAATCAAATACTGTCGCTTTTGCTAATATAACTCAGTTGCGACTGAACGAGCCAAATAAATTTTGACCCGAATCGATTAGGAACAAGGGCAAACAAAATACCCGAGACCCAAAGACAGTCTTAATTAGTAATAGAAAAAAGAACAGTTCAAAAACGTTACAACATCGACCAAACAAAACCCCAGCCAACAGCCAACTCCACCAAGCAAACAAGACCCCAGCCAATAGCTACTCCAACTAAAGCAAATAACCAAAAAGAAACCCCAAGGTAACAGCAGAGACGAACCCCAAAAAAGCTTCCCAACCAAGTCAAAGGCAACACCAAACAAACCCCAAAATAACCTCAAGTAAAGCCCACCAAAAAGAAACCAACAGAAACCCATAGCAATGAAAAGCCTCCAATAGAAACAAGCAAAACAACAGACAAAAGGAAAAAGCCCTTGCAAGCTACCAGCAAACGGAAAGAAAAAGTCAGAACTCCGTAGAGAGAGAGACTCCATCCTCCAAATCTGCACGATCCTCGAAAGTTACACGATCCCTAACCGCCCTTTCAGAAATTTCTCCTCCTCCAACTCAAAAATTTTCTTTAAATTTCAACCTTTTAGCTTACGTTCGCGGTTGGTTGTAAATTTCGAGTAATGTGTTTCTGTGTAATTGCTCTATGGTCTGTTCTCATTTTCGTATTCTGTCAAAGTACCAATAGTGTTGCCCTCTTATAGTCCAGTCTGCCAGTTTGAGTCTAATTTTGCTGAATAAAGAGCAGGAATTAATTAGCCACATTAAAAATCACAAAACAAGAAAACAAAAGATCATGGAAATATAAGTACTTTCTACATGATCAAGCAAATATTTAGCAATTCCCCCTTTTAATATTTCGGGAAGAGTAGCTACTCTATATAGCCTTTTCAGGTTTGAAAGTGACAAAGTGCATGTGTTTACGTACGTAAAATTTTATGAGCAGATTTTGGAACAATTATTCCATGACCTTGGGGCACCACAACTTTGTACCCCGATATATTTATCCACCACACAATGTGATAAATAGTACAGCTATGAAGGAGAATTATTGGGAATAAAGTGCACATGGGCATTAATTAATTTTTACAAGCCTAACAAAAAAATCAATTAGGCAATACTCATGTCGGAAAAAACTACAATATATACACCACTATTTGGTGTGTACCATATGTACTTCCAAAGTGTTATAAGTTTTAGTTTAAAAGTTACAACACGCACTAATATTTTATGATTTTTAGTGAAAATGTTGTGAATTTTATTACTGAAAAATTACGAGAAGCAATTGTTATGATTACTAGTGAAAATGTCACGACTCATACTGCCGAAAAATTACAAGTACTTAGTATAAAAGTTACGAGACGCACCAAAATATCATAAATCTTTATGATAAGACACAATTTAGATCACACATTAGTGCATATAGTATACTCCTTTACCATTTGTGTATTGTAGACTTCCTCGCATGCCGAAGTAACATTGTAGTTTCGGCATTTGTAATATTGTATTCTACTATTTGAGGCTTAGAAATTAAAGGCCCGTCAATCTTAATTCTATGGGGTTCTTTGAGGCGGGTCCTAAGTATTTGTTCGTTCCTTCCCAATGTGCCTAAAGTGCATACATACCTCACAAAATCCAACTAATTTGTTGAAAAACAAGCTTCCACTAGATTATTATTTTTGAAACAAATTATTTTGGGCCTTGGATGACTTTTTTTTTCCCGATATGCCCTTGTTCCTTTAATCTTTTTTTTTTTTTTGAAAAAAAAAAAATTTGTTTCAAGAACATCAAAATATCTAGTCCTCATGAGATAAAATGCCAACTAAAAACCAAAAGAGGTAGCCATTCTAAATTAGCTAGAAAGGCAAAAATAGAGTACCCACCACTTCACCTTCCACAACTAGGGGTGAGCATGGATCGGATTGGTCCGATTTTATAGTAAATCAAGAACAAATCCATTATCTAATGGATTTGGAGAATTAAACCAATCCATAAAATTCATAGACCAAACCAATCTAAACCACTAAATTACGGTTCAATTTCGATTTTGTACCATGGTTCTCTTGAAATTGAGATATTATCTTGATAATTTTTTTTAAAAATTACATAAATAAGTTAAATCATAACTTTTATTAAAAACTAGTTTTATTAAATCACCAAGACTCACTAACATCAACCAAATACAGAAAAGTAAAATACCAGTAATTAGTGAAAAATAGGGCCAATGGAATGTGGTATTAGATTGGGAATTTAGTTACCGAGAAAAAGATTAGAAAATCAATTTCGACTAAGCCCAAATTGTGTAATGAAATTATAAGAGTAGGTTATGGCATGTAGAAGTTTAGAGAATTAATCTTGAAAGTGAAAAAATAGGGCAGTGGATTATCTTCATATCAACGTCCCCTTAACATAGCAAGAATTCAAGCATTATTCACTCTCCCTTCCTTTTAGATTCTCTTGTACCTTTCCCATACACCACCTATATTCATTTCATTCCAAAACTTCACATCCTCTCTCTCTCTCTCTCTCTCTCTCTCTCTCATTGCGTAGTTCATCAATGGAGCAAGACCTGCCGAGCCCGAAGCGAAAAAACCGTTTGAGTTCTTACCTTCAACCCAAAGCAAACCCTAATTTGTTTGGAGATTCATGGGAAGAAAAGGCTTTTGCGGAAGATGCAGCTGGTGTTCTTGGAGGGTGTGTTTGGCCTCCAAGATCTTATTCTTGTACCTTTTGCAGGAGAGAATTCAGGTCAGCTCAAGCCCTAGGTGGTCACATGAATGTCCACAGGAGGGATAGGGCTATGCTAAAGCTGTCTCCAAACACTCCACACAATCTAAATCATCATGATCATCAGAACCCTATTCCAAATCCTATTCCACCTTGGGATACCCAATACCCTTCTCGGATTTGTACCGTGGTTTTTAACCCTTACTCTACTCCGGATTCTGATCATGCTTTCGTCCCACCTCAACCTCCAGCTTCATCTATTTCTAGGGTTTCACCTCCTCTGAAACCCGAAACCCCCAACGAAAAAACCTTTGTGGCCCCTTTCCCTTCTCCTATTTTCAAAGAACATGATCATAAGAAACCCTCCATATATGCTACACCATCCTGGTCAAACTCGGTTGATCGCGAAAATATTTTTCGCAGTTCGGATACGAACGATCCGGAGAAGTATGCCACTGGAGATTTGTCAATAAGATTGAATTTGGTTGTTCACCGAGCCTGTTCGATATCGTCTGGAGGTAAAGAGGGGAAAGTTATTAGTTCGAAGAGGGGGAGAATCGATTCGGCAACTTTCCCATTCTTTCCGAAATCAAACTCAGGTGATAGTGATGAGCATGTTCAGTCAGAAGTATTTGAAGGTAGCTCTAGTAGTTCAGAAGAAGAATTGGATCTTGAGCTAAGGCTTGGGTGATTTGCAAGAGGTGAAGTGGAAAAAAGCTACCGAACCTTGTGTTAATATTATCTCACTACTAGTTCTTTAATTTGTGCAAATCAGTCGTTCGTGTTTTCTTTTTCTTGTTTTTACTGTATGCTATTTTTTTTTATTTTTTATTTTCGCCCTCTGCTGTAAAACCAAGGGCTACTTGCTTTGAAGATCATGACTTGCCTCTTTCTCTGGTGTAAAACAAAGAATTTTCATAATTCTTGTGAATTAATTATATATATATATTGTGTAAATTATGTATGGAATTCAAAGAAAAGCTTGCAATATTTACTTTTCAAATGTTTGAGATGTAGTTTTGATTTCAAGCAAATTCATCGGTTGATGTTCACTAAGTGTTTTGGTTTGGAAAATTTCACGGAAAAAAAAGAAGTTAAAACCTAGGACAAAAGGTTGGTTTTGGCAAGAAATAAGTTTTTAGTATGGAATAAAATTAAAGTCTTTTAGTAAAACTTGTTCAATCCACACCTTAGTCCTTGTTCTCGTTATTGTTTTACACTTTTTGATTTTTTTCTGTCTTTATTCAATTTTTCCCACATTTTTTAGTTTTGCATCAAACTTTTTAAGTCCCATAATTCGTTTCGACGAGAGAAATCAGAAATGTATAAAATTATGACCGAAACTCAAACAAATACAAAACCCTAAAAGGGCAAAAAGTTCAAAAAGTCACACTAATAAGTTATGTGAAACAACCCCTTAGCTTTGATATTATGAGTATCTCTGCCTACATAAGGATCATCAGAGGAGAGTTAAGAGTACTTGTGTTCTTATAACCATATTTTCAATTTTGCTATTTGTTTATGGGACAAAGACCTATAGTAATTTAAGGTTGTGATTAGGGTTGTGAGGAAAAGATGATGTGTAGCGGTGACAACAACCCCCACCAGTGCATGTCTAGGTTTTATTTTTCCAACTATTATGTAGTTAGATAGTTAAGGGTGTCCTGGTCGATCAGCTTGCGCGCACAATATTCCATAGATTTTGATATAGTGTGTCTCACAACTGCACTATTTCGTCGATATGTATCTCGATCTTGCTGTTGATCAAATAAATGTGAGCAAAGAGCACTGCAAAATGAGGTATGAAGCTTGAAGCCACGAATTTTCGGGATTAAGTTCAATCTACTATACTTCATGAAGAAGATTTTTGCTTAGATCGTAATACAGTATAAATTATGATTGATGCTTCAAATAATCTGGCAAAAGCGGAATTATTTAGGGCAGTTAATTTTAACAAATAATGGGAATGAATAGCGGTTGGATGATGAAATTGAAATATGTTTTGGAATGAACTAAAATAAATATGATTATTAGGAATTCCTACCATGCATGGCATCGACAAATGATAAGCTGCAAAATAAACAATATATGTGGTCCATTTCTTCTCTCACGTTCACTTGAAAAGGGTGTGGATCATTATTGAATTTATCGCTACGTAATTTTTTTTTCCGGCAAAATAATCCAGCAAAATGGGAATTATTTAGGGCGGTTTGAACAAATAATGGGAATGAAATAGCGGTTGGATGATAAAATTGAAATATGTTTTGGAATGAACTAAAATAAATATAATTATTAGGTATTCCTACCATGGTATCGTCAAATGATAAGTTGCTATGTAAACAATGTGGTCCATTTCTTCTCTCACATTCACTTGAAAAAGGTTTGGATAATTATCAGTACACTAGACTAGACTGTCGATAAGATAAGACTCTTTCATAAAAAACTTAATTTTGGCGCGTTACAATTCCCACTTCTTAAAAACTTTTACACGGAAGAGTTAACTTAATTTTTCCACAAAATAATTCCTACCTTTTAAACTTTTAACAACCGCCCATTAATCTGACAGTAAAATTTTCCATGTTAAATTTAGCTCCACGGAAAGGAGCACCATGTGAAGGTGCTCGAGAAATATTGAATAGATTTTAGCTTTTAGGTTGAAAATAACTGACTAAACTTTTAATACGGTACTGAGCTTTCTCCCTTCAGTACAGTACTGACATTCCATGAGAAAACAACTAAACTAACCCACATAGCACCCAAAAGTTTGGTGTTCTCAAGGTCACATAAGTCAAATACATCACAACATTGATTCCCTTTTTACTTGTATTATTATCCTCTCCATCTCATCAAATCTGTCATACTTACATGCAGTTCATATACTCCCTCTGTCCCATTTTCATAGTCCAGTATTTTTTTTGGAACGTCCCAAAATGTTAGTCCACTTTCCAAAATAAGCAATAGAAAGTTAATAAAGTTACATTATTACTCTTTTGTTTGAATTAAAATACTACTACTTCATCAATCAAATCACCTTTTTGAGAGGGCATAAGTGAAAAATTGAACATTTTTTTGTGTAATCATTGTGTCCCCTTAAAAATTGAAATCCCCAAGTGGGACTATGAAAATGGGACGGAGGGAGTATGAATTTATATGAGAAATGCTAATGGGCGCAATATTGTACTCGTTAAGAGTAACAAAAAGTACACTTATGGTCTTATTTGTACTTTATAGTACACTTGCAATTATACTTTAATGTACAAGTGTATTTTAAAATATAAGTGAGACCCAATAAGTATATTTTTTTGTACTCTCAACGGGCCGTCAGTAAGACTCATATATTATACATATATTCACATAAATCCCCATAATTGTTTCTCCTTCTTCACTTTTTTTTTTCTCTACTTCTCAATCCCTCCAAAAAATGCCACCAACTCCATGGAATCAATCCCTTAGAGTATTACACATAATCCACTTTTTTAATCACAAGGAGAATAATATCTTAGCATGAACCATGGGTGTTTTGTTTGTTCTTCTGCGTCAGTAAATAATTTGGTAAAGTACCCCTTATGTATCAACTTTTAAAAATAAAAAATGATAAAAGTATAGAACAAAGAATACAGAATAACAATAAAATCCTTCAAAGCCCTAACCCTAGCTGCAGTACAAGTAAAAAATGCTAGCTACTCTTGGCAATTTTCTTAAAAATTATAAGTACTGTTATTGGAGAATGGCCAAGTGCCGGTACATGACTCCAAACCATCACAAAATCACATTGGGTCCACAAAATTAGGAGATCTGGAGTACCATGTGGCCATGCTCCTGAAACATTTACTAATTACTCAAATTTTCATTGGTTGAAAAAAATTCTGGAATATGTTTAAACTTGTTTATTTTCAAGGAAAGTTGATACTCCCTCCGTCCCTTTTATAGTGTGTACATTTCCATTTTGGGATGTCCCTTAATAAGTGTGTGTTTTGAAAAGTTAGTGGGTACATTTCCTATTTTGCCCTTAAAAGTAGATTCCTTTTTAAAAAGTTAGTGGGTATTATTATATTGATAAGGGTAAGTAATGGAAAGTAGATATAAAAATTGTAAAAACTGATGTGCGAGAAAAATAGTTGGAATTCCCAGGTAACACACTTAAAAAGGGACGGAGGGAGTAGAAAATTTATTTTTGACTTAAATGGGCTTGCAGATAACCAGAGAAAAAAGGAGCTTCGAAATTGAAGGGAATTAAAGTTGCACATCAACAAAGAAATCCCAAAAGAGGCAACAAAAATAGAAGTTTTCTTTAATGATTTGAGAGTATTTTTTATGTGTGTGTATTTTGTACTTTCTCCAATGCAAGTGAAAGTGAAAGAAAGAAGGAGAAAATGTTTGCTTTGGTTTTGAGAAATTAAGATCTAAATCTGTGTAAGAGGGTATGAACGTGATTGGTTGGGGCACTTGTCTTTTTTAGGGTTGTTGAGTTTGATTGGTTTAATTGATTAATAAATAATTTGCAGAGATGTTTTGAGTGACAGAGGTTCACATGGGGAGTTATATCAAATTTAGTGAAGGAATGGGGCGTTATTCTGATGTAGAATTTCTCAAGTTTGAATATTGTGAAGTTCCATTGAATTTCCTAGAAATAGATTCTAGTGTAATGTTCTATAAAGCTATTGTTTACAATTAATTTGGATGGAGTCAAGCGGGGACAAGTGATAGCGGTCACCACAATAATTTTCAAAAATGCTATTATTATAGTACACCAAAAAATTCATTCTCAAATTATATAGGCTCGCCACTACCAGATTTTTTTTGTTCTTTTGTTATACAGAAAGTATTTAGTTCTTTAATTTTTATTTCAGTTGAAGAGGCCCAAAGAAATAGTTCAAAGCCAAGTGAAATAATATAAAATATAAGGTCTGAATTATGAAAAACCAAACTTCAAATTTTGATTTTCATGCAAACTGTATTTCTATTAAGGTATTAGATCAAAAAAAAAAAAATTCTAACAACAAGGAAATCACCATATCAATGGTGTTTGTATGAGCGAGGTTCATGGCCTGTTATATTTGCATATATTAAATGAGAAACATTATTTTCTTTTATATTATAGTCTATCTTTTTCATTTTCTTAGTATACCTCTTTGCCACCACTAAGATAAATTTCTGACTCCGTCTTTGTAATTTTAATTGAATGGGAGAAGACAGATCATAACTACTACTGCATGTACTACATATCTTCTACGGCATGTACTGCAATTTTTAAATTCAGACCACATGCAACAAATTTTAAATTCTTCACATGCTTTTAAAGATAGGATTCTAGTAGGTTTACTAGTTAATTAGTAGGGGTGTCGATCCACCTCCATTTTAAATTTAAATGTATATTCTCTTAAAAAGTTGGAACTGCAAAAAGAACTACTAATAAAATGAGGGGAGGAAGTATCATCTATTAACACCTGATAGAACCAATAATCTCGTTAGGGGAATGTTGTCACACGGCTATTGTGCCAATTACCAAAAAAAAAAACAGATTTCACTCTGCAAAGTTAATTACGGAGGTGTTTGCACCCAAATAATTTGGGCCGTTCATTTCAAAACTCAACAGTTCGGATTCAAAGGCTCGGCTTTTGTTTTTGTTGTCTTTATATATTCTGGACGGTATTTAATGTGGAGAGAGAGGAAATCAATCCAAGCCATTAAAAGTTTGAAACGTATGACCCAGATCTCGCCGGTGCAACCACCCTGTTTGCATCGGCTCCGTAAAGAATTTTATCTCCTACTTTTTCATGTGTTGTGAACAATTGTATATCCTAATGTGCCTTGTCTAGGGGTGCAAACGAGCCGAGACGAGCTCAACTTTGTAATGTTTGAGCTTGAGTTCTCCTCATAGTCGTTCGTAAATGAGCCGAGCACTACAAGAAAAATAGGCATTAGCGGCATTAGGAAACCGCCGGGAAAAGCCCCAAAACCGCCGGTAATGGCTATTAGCTGCGGTAATCACGACCGCCGTCTAAACGGCCGTCAGGAATAATAAAACCGCCGGTAAAAGTCCACCCCATTAGCCGCAGTTTTAAAACCGCCGGGAAAGCTATGTACCATATATAAAGGATGACATGTGGCACCTGGCTTGGCGCCACGTGGCGTGCATTATTTGATTGAAATGGTTGGCCCAGGACTCGAACTCGTGACCTTGCACGTGCACACGCTACCAACTGAGCTAGCAAGCTTTTTGTTTCACTTGGACAAAAAATATAATTTATACTATACAGTAACATATTTTCGAAAATTTATTTTTTACCGGCAGTATTATAAAAACCGCCGGGAATGCCACTTTTGCCGGCGGTAATTTAAAAAACCACCGGTAAAAAGTCACTTTTTCCGGCATTTGTTGAACCGCCGGAAAAAACCCGCCGGGAATGCCCATTTTCCTTGTAGTGGAGCCACGATAATTTACTTTACAAGTCTTCATAAACGAGTCGAGATTTAGCAAACTCATATTTTAAACGAGTCTAAAAATCAAGCTCGAACTTGACTCAATTAGTAATCAAGCTGAGCCTAGCCGTAAAGAATTGAGTCACAAGCCACTCGAGAGCTACTTGAGTTGTTTGCAGCCCTGGCCTTATCGGTGGCTGATGATTTATGGAAGACATCCCGTGTCCTATATATGTGTCCACAATATATATGAGTAGGTTTCCATAGAGAACATTTGATTGACTGAAAAATTTCAAGGCGACTCTCCATGGAGCAGTGAGTGTTGACGGAACAGCAGTGCTACGTACCCAGAAAAATTGCATAGAATTTATCCAGAAAACATCAATGAGTGGCTCAGATTCAATGTTTTCTGGGTAATTCTGTGCAACTTTTTTGGGTACGTCGCATTAATGTTGACGGAAGGGTAGACCCAAAAGGAGTCTCTTGATGGAGCGTGTTGGGTTGGGTGGCTCTTGAACGACAGATGGGTCGCGATACATATATCTTTCTTGTTCTTTTCTTTTTTGTCCTTTTTTTTTTTTTTTTTCCTTTCATTTGTCATTCCCAACCTATTATATGAGGAGAAATGAATGAGACTCGATCCCGGGATGCAGCGTGAGAAAAGTGAAACATGTATCTAGTTTAGAAATTAAGGGCATTGGAATGTCATAGGAGATGATAATCAAGGGAAAGTCGAAGGCCCAACAAATAAAGTCCAATATACAATTCAAACATGAGGGGAGATTGTTGGACCATGTAAATATGTTAAAACCCTTGTTTTAGATACTACTAGTATACTTTTGTAGATATTCTCAAGGGAAAAAGGCATATTTTTCTTGACATCACCAAAAACTCAAATACATTTATTCTGGTTGTAAATTAATTTAGTATTATCAGCGTAATAGTAAAAGAAAAATGGAACAACGTGATTTTTCTCAGTAATTTTGCCTCACCCGAGTAAGCGATTATGGCTCCGTCGTTGCACGTTACCACTTAGCCCAATGCATTAATGAAAAGATATGTTGCTTTGGGCCTTGCTAAGCCCAATTATAGTCTTGATTCGAAATGGAAAAATTGCAATCTGTTGTGGCAGTGCCGTCAGTTTTTATTTTTTATTTAAAAGTCAATGGACAGTAAATAAGGTACCAACTATTAAGGGTGTATATGGTCTGGATCTGGTTTTGTAGAAACTCAGGAACCGAACCATATTTAAGGATTGTAAAGAATTGAGAACCATAACTAAACCGTCAAGCATATGGAACCAAACTACACCAAACCATTAGACTGGTCCGGGAGCGTTCCGCTAATACTTATTTTGCACACTCCTTTTGACACATCACATTTCTGAGTCACACCTCACACTCCTTTTGCACACTTATATATCTATACATGGATAGGTTCGGTTCAAACCACAGTAGTCTCTAATTATGAAACCGGCCGGGGACCAAACCATAATATTTGGTTCTCCTTTTTTTAGAATCAGAACGAATCCATTAAATCATATAACCAATCCAAATAGACCGGTTTGGTCCGGTCGGTCTTGTTAGACGGTTTTTTTTGGTTTTCTTGTACAACCCTACTAACTAATGTACTAGATGTGTATGTTGTACTCTTTTATTGGATGAGTCAATCCATATATTGAATCATGCTTTAATGTGGTAGGTCATGTATATAGTATAATAGTTTGTAAATTAGTTATTGTTTATAGTATTGCTCTTTTTATTTACAATAACACAAACTAGCTTGTATTGGGGTTTTTAAAATGACACTGCCTTCCCTACGACATGTGATGTAATTGGTGGGGAGGTGAGTGATATTTCAAAAACTTGAGGAAGTTTTCCGCTATATTCTGGAACCTCGAGAGAAAGTCTTCGTTAATCACACCCAAAACCTTTTCCTTTCATTCCCATCTAGCCCTTGAAGTTTTCTTTTTTAGCCCCCACCACCTCACCCTATCTAAAACCAGTGGGGTTTGATGTGGCCCAACGTAGGTTCGCTCCCGCCTACAACCATGCCTTCACTCCATGTCTTAAATTACTGGCCACCGTCACCCGTTGGCCACTACCATCCTCTCGCCGCTCCTCCACCACCTCAAACCCCTTTCCAACCTCGGATGATGCTAACTACTCTTAACCTTTGTACTTTAAGACTCATGATTACAAACTCATATTGTTTATTGACGGTTCTCATTCTTCATTACATTTCTTTCATTTTAAGCCCGTTACGTAATGGTTTTTGGCCTTCCGATACTGTTTTACACCTCGCTATTCCAACATCACATGTGTATCAGACGGTTCCTGTTACGTATGAGTTGTTTTTTATTCTCTGACCAATTCATTGCCGTTACGGCTGATATTCAACTGTTACGGGTGATTTTGGTACTTAAAAGAATTATTTTTTCCCAAAATTCACGACCGCTACAACCGATTCTCATTACATATCGTTCAATACCCCCGATTCGGCAATACCTTTGCACCTCGACTGTTAACATTACTTATCCCGTTACCCTTATTTAAAACTTTGTGGTGAATTCTAATATTTTTAGGTGGAGTATTCGAATCTCTGTCGTCATAAAAGCATAGTGTCACTTCTCATTGTTCATCGCGATTGCAAGTCTAACCTTAAGCACACTACAAAGGACGCAAACAAAAGAGGTCGAAGGAATTTTTAATCAAATTTGACAGTTGACATTATAAAAGTCAGATCAATAGAGTAAATAGAATGGCTTGATTGACAAGCCAAGATGTGAAGAACTCATGCTTGTGAGGTCACACTAGGGACACTTGTAGCTCAAGTACTTGGCAAGTTCACTCATTATCAGACTCCTATATTATTATACCAGATTCAATTTAAAAACCCACTGATAAACCCAAAATGTTCCAACTAACAACATCAACAACACTAATGTATCCTAGCCCCAAAGTTAGCTAGCCCGGTTCATTTTTGAGTTTGCTCTCTACACAATTGACCAGAATTCGATTATTTAAGTCACGCTTCGAGAAAGTAATTTCTTTCGAATCCCTTAGTCCCGGCATTGATGGCCTACCTCTGACCGAACCGGGCAAGAGAGATAGTCGAGGTGCTGTTAAGTTAAGCTGGCCTAGACACTAACCGTTTGACCCAAAAAAAAAGAAGAAGAAATATTGTATTCTGTGACGGTCAGCTACTTCTTTTCCCACTAGTTTTTGAATCGGATGAAAATATCATATATATACTTGAATTTTTTGACTAGCAGAAGATATTTTTTTTATTATAATTCGACAGACAATCGGTACATCGAAAAAAGGATTTGAATACTAGCCAAATACTAGGAAGAAGAAAAGTGTAGCCGCTGGCTTCACCATGATCGGTCTAGCCCCCTACCCACTGCCGGGTTCACCATCGTCAAATACGTGATACCGTGGACTTAGCCCGAGATCGGGGCACAGTTGAGAGAGGAGTGGCATCCAGCCCGTCCTCGGCAGAGGGCAGCGCGCAGGGGAACGCCTGGTAGCCTCGCCGAGGCGACGCCGAGGGCTCGGAACGTC
>JAXBDA010000441.1:17390-85934 GCA_036023075.1 Gaultheria prostrata | reverse complement strand
GACGCTGCAGGTATAGCCCTTTGACTAATAGGTGGGTGCCATTAATGCTTGTCCCAGGCCGTCGGGCACGCTCGGCCCCGATCCCTGGTGCACTCCGCCCTGGGTTAGTATGGCCGAGACTGTGACGATCCGAGCCCTCGGCGAGGCTGCCAGGCGTTCCCCTGCGCGCTGCCCTCTACCGAGGACGGGCTGGATGCCACTCCTCTCTCAACTGTGCCCCGATCTCGGGCTAAGTCCACGGTATCACGTATTCGACGATGGTGAACCCTGCAGTGGGTAGGGGGCCAGACGGATCATGGTGAAGTCAGCCGCTACACAAGTAAATAGGAGTTCAACATTAATCCTTATTACCTAAACCAGTCAACTCGATCGTCACATAAGAAGGCACCAGGAAACTTCTCACCTTAAAAATCAAGAAAAACTCATGACATCAATGACACGGACAAATGTGGCCTTGATTTTTTAAAGAATCTAAATATTCTAGAATTCCGAGGCCTTTCGAGTTTTCTTGCGAGCGATGGTTAAGGTCAGATATAACGAAAGAACAATGATATATAATATACCGCTCAAGGTCAGATAACGAAAGAACAATGATATATAATATATTGTTGAGGAAGCTCGAAAGAATGAAATGAAAATAAAATAATCCAAAAACCACGTCAACCCACCCTCAATAAAATTAACAATTACACTGGAATAATGAAACACTTGTGCTAAACAATGGAGTATATGGTAAATAAGTAGCAATTTCAAAAATTCAGTACTTAAATGATTTTTTCGTAGAACGTGATAAAATCGGCAAAAGGAAACCTATCAATTCCTACAAAGGTTGAGATTTCTAAATCTCTCAGGTATTAGTGACCCTAATCGAGGAATATCCTAGCTATTGCGGAACACAGATGACAAAGCAACCTTCCAATAAGGGCAGATGCCCATGCTTTCTTGGTTGAACCAATCAGCGACTATCGTCTTCTTGAATTGGGTTAGGGACGGAGACATCTGATAAAATTGGAACGATGCAGGGACAGAACTGATGAGATTACAGTTTTACTGGATTTTTTGTGCTGAAAAGCAAAACACCCTTATTGTTTTCTAACCAAGCTTGAAAATGCAAAACCCAGAATGATGCCATTCAGGCTCAGCAGCCAGATTAACCAACTTGATCTCTCAAATTTTACTTAACATCTCAACATAAAATACCCTAATACAATCTAAATATAAACTGATTATTTTTTTCCCTTAAATTTTATAGGAAACAAGCAATACATGCCGCTTGTTTGATGACCTTCTCTACGGGTCTCAGAAGGATCTACCTGCGAAAAGCGCAACTATTCGCCAATGGTTGCGCTTTTCCTTAATAACAACTCAACATGCTTTGGCAAAGGCAACACGAAATCGATGCCTTGGACTATCTAAACCAAACAGAAATTTTCTCAGGGAGTGATCTACAACCAAGCTTACCACAACTCATTTTCAGGATCTGGTAAAGCTCGTTTCTTGATTGAATTACTGTTCAAATCAACTATCCAAACTTATGCAACCATCTCAACTCAAGGTCATAACTGACACATGGCATTTAGTCGGCCGGCCCCGGGAAACTTCTGAAAAGTGCAAAACGGAAAGCTTTCGATGCCAACAAAAGCAAATCTTGAAGGGATATAACTTTTCTACCCAGGAATGGACACATTGCACCATTAGGGCCCCCATCAGTGCAGCATCAGAAATGGTCCAAAAACTGAAGTAATCTCTTTGAAGTGACTAGTTAACATCAATCCCCCTCAATTAATACCAAAAGCTGGGGGCGGCACTAAAAGCTAAAAATGCTTTTAACTTGTGTGATTAGGGGTTCGGGGATCCTGCAGCGCATCATTTGCGCTACACCGTGCAGTGCACCATTTTTTAACCGTCCAAAAGTGTTTTCAATGGTCCGGATTCGCAGACACTTCTTTACCGGTCAATGTGCTTTATTACCAGTAAGGAAGCTTCAGCGAATCCGGACCATTGATTTCCAAGATGGACAGTTGTAATATGCGTTGCACGGTACAGCGCGAATGATGCACTGCAAGGACCCAGACTCGTGATTAGGACCACCGGTGACTAACTTCAAGCCTGAAAATAACCTCACAACTCTCATCAAATGACTCCTTATAAATTGCATCCAAAGGTGTGTGTCCTTGCTCATCCACAACCTCAGCCTTCCCCTTAAGAGCACCCTCTCCTCTTCCTCATCGCACTCCTAGTTTCATGAACTTTTTCACCAATAAAATGGAAAATGCTCGCGTTGCAAGGTTTTTCACTGAGGTAGCACCACCACAACTTGTGAGTGTCATGAGGCACAGAGCATCAAAGGTGTTAGATACAATTAATGAAGAAGAGAGAGAGATCATCAGCTCCGATGATTCTCTTTCTTCGTCCACAAAGAGTTCATCATCATTGTCATCTTCATGTTCTACCCCTACTTCTTCATCTTCCAACATAAACAAAACTAAGTGCTTTATCAAAGTGGTACAAAGATCTCTTCCAATATTCGGTCACTAAAGAGGTGCAATGCTCTTATTTCAAATCGGGTATTCAGCAACACAACTCAAGTTGCTGTCGCTGCTGATTCAATTGCTTGGTTTTTACTCCCAAGTTACAGTGTCAGAGGATCTTGTATCAGAAGCCTTGGCGTGACACCGCGCCTGGATGGAATAAACCTACTATTTGTACCAGCAATAATATTATGGCATGAGAGACTAGCTGTGAATTTTTCTATGTTGTATACCTAAAAGTTCTTCTGAAGATCATTCGATTAGAGTAAATGCTTTAATATTAATATTATTCTTGCCTTGCTTTTAGTTCATTGCTGAATTAAAAAGTAACCGATTGTCTCAGCTACACAACACGAGAGACGCAGTCTATCTCAAAACAGCTGAATAAAAAGTAAAGGGTATTGAACTTCACACCCCTTTTCAACACTTGCACCCCATTTTTTGTTTTTATTAGGGTGAAATTACTAAAATACCCCTCCATTTTATAATCCCTTGGGAGTGTAGATATTGAAATGGAGGGGTATTTCAGTAATTTCACCCTAATAAAAACAAAAAGGGTGCAAGTGTTGAAAATAGGGTATGAAGTTCAATTCCCAAAGTAAATTAGGTTTAGATAAAGGATCTAAATCCAGTTAGAATAGGATCTCAAGAGCTGGCCGTGAGTGTTGATTCTGTTGAATGGTATTTTAGGCAGTGTTGGCAGTGGTGGCCGTGAGTGTTGATTCTGTTGAATGGTATTTTAGGCAGTGTTGGCAGTGGTGGTCAATGGCAGACCCATAAATTTAAATTAGTGAAGGCATATAGTATTAGTTATAATCAAGGGCGTAGCCAAGATTATGCATTAGTGTGGGCACTATAAATTAACCACGAGCTCTGAGAATATCCAGGCTTCAACAACCTACACGCCCACGAGTTGATGGTTGTTGACGATGTGATGGCGACATGCGTCTTGCGGCGTGAGAAATTATTGAGAGTTTCAAGCTTGTGTAGAGTGTTATTTTATTATTCACCCACCTAAAAGTATGTTAATATTACTCCAATGTTTGTTTAAGTGAAGAATTGTTTAAACAATGATACTCCCTCCGTCCCTTTTATAATGTGTACATTTTCATTTTTTGTTGTTCCTTAATAAGTGTGTGTTTTGAAAAGTTAGTGGGTACAATTCCTATTTTGCCCTTAAAAGTAGATTCATTTTTAAAAAGTTAATGGGTATTATTATATTGATAAGGGTAAGTGATGGAAAGTAGATGTAAAAGTTGATGTGAGAGAAAAATAGTTGGAATTTCCAGGTAACACACTTAAAAAGGGACGGAGGGAGTAATTGTTTGGTTCTCAGATAATGTGCACGCGAGTGCGGGGGTGCGAAAGAGTCTTCCAAAAGACTTTCACCCAACTAAAATTCGTGAGTGCGAGGATTAATTCAAAATGCGAGCGTAGAGTGAGAATTGAGAGCGAAAGCAAAGTGAGAATTGAGAGCGAGAGCGAAGACCATTTTGAAGGATCACATGACTCAGGGTTCAAGTAGCAAGTAAAACTAGCAAAAAGAAAAAGAAACCCCAGGGGGTAGCTCAAGTGGCAACAGAGATAAACTGTAAATCCTGACATCTTCGAAATTTGGCAATCTCTTAGGACCAGCTAGGCCAGAAGAGATATCTCTTTTGAATCCTCTAGTCCTGACGTAGATGGCCTGTCTTTGATCAAACCAGGGAGGAGAATAGTCGAGATGCACATAAGTTGGCCCGAACAACCCTTACCGTTGAAAAAAGAAACTAACAAAATAGAAAACACACTGGTCTCAAGGTGGCTCCACCACTGGTTATAATGGTGAAAAAACTTCATAAGGAAAAGGAAGTGAATTTCACTCGTTATTTTTCATTTGATATTTTATTCTCTTTTTTTCAGGTGAACTTACAAAATGGTACTGTAGTATTATGCGTAATTCATTATAACGATGGTATAAGTGATCATATATACAATTCCACTGGTCAATGGTGATGAATAGAATTTGAGTGTGTTTGGATATAAGGAGGGCAGGAAATTATCAATTTAAGAAAAAAGGCAAATTTCACAAACCTCCCCTGAGGTTTCTGAAATAACACTGACCTCCCCTGCTTTTCTAAAATAACAAAAAAGTATCCCCTTGCCGTTACTTTCCAACGGATGGTGTTAGCATTTGCAAGAAATGACCAAAATACCCTTCATAATATACTTTAATGTCACTAATTTAATACACTTAATGCCAATTTTTTTACATATAATAAATTTTTTTCTCTCCATTTCCTTCCCAATATATATGCATTTTTTTCTTCTAATATCTAAACTATTTTTTAGACCACTAACAAGAGCAATTTTTTTTAACAAAGATAAACAATAATTGGAAAAATATTAAGTCAAATAACGCCCATGTGAATTGGATAGTTGTGGTGGAGTAAGCTGAAATTATGCATCAAAAAATTTTACTTGCCTTATTTGAGCTTTATAGGATTTTCCTTTTCGAATGTAATAAAAAAAGTTCTTATTATTTTTTTCAATTACGTATTTTATCAAATAAATGCAAAGAGAGTTTATGCTCATGGATTTTTCTTTTTATTTTGTCTCTTAAACTCCACCACAATATCCAATTCACATGGACGTTATTTGACTTAATGTTTTTCCAATTATTGTTTATCTTTGCTAAAAAAATTGCTCTTGTTAGTTTTGTACAATTTTTTTGCATTGGTTCATTTCGATGAGAGAATTTAGAATTTAAAAAAGTATAATCAAAAGTGTGGATTTTTTTGTCTTTTCCAAACTTTTCTCAATTTTAGTTCATATTTTTTTTAATATATGTATACGTGCTCATTTCACTATATATGTAAAGTAATATTTTACTTTACATGGTGATGTTCAGGTTTTCAATTTATTGTTATTCATGACATCGAAACTATAAAATATAAGTTGGCTACACAATTTTGAAAAAAAACAATCAATATGTAAAAAAATAGTTTAGATATTAGAAGAAAAAAAATGCATATATATTGGGAAGGAAATGGAGAGAAAAAAATGTACATTTACTATATGTAAAAAAATTGGCATTAAGTGTATTAAATTAGTGACATTAAAGTGAATAAAGAAGGGTATTTTGGTCCTTTTCCCGCAAATGCTAACACTATCCGTTGAAAAGTAACGGCAGGGGGTACTTTTTGTTATTTTAGAAAAGCAGGGGAAGTCAGTGTTATTTCAAAAACCTCAGAGGAGGTTTCTGTTTGTGTCAGAAACCTCAGGGGAGGTTAGTGAAATTTGCCCAAGAAAAAACCCAAACTGACATGCACCTACAAAAAAAATTAATGTAATTTTATAACAGCACTACCTTGATACTAAAGGGTATAATAAAAGTAGACAAAGGTAACGAAAATTATTCCAAAATAGCACTAATACCATACTAGCGGGTGAACAGTTTATTTAAGATTCAGACCATCCAAAACACTTTTAACGGTCGAGATCACTCACTACACCCTGTAGTCACTACAGGACCCCTCTTCCAGCTTTTACCTTCACGGGACAGAAGTTTCATGGTGAAGACACTATTCTCTAAACTAGTTTCAATGATTGTAAAAGCATTTCCTTTCTTTTAAGAATCATCAACTGAAGTTTTTACGAGTTGCAGCACCACGAGGGTTTTGTTCTCTTCGAAGCTCTCTTAGAACATTTCTTTTTCTATTGCAATGATTTCATTCTTTTCCTATTGTTATGATTTCAAAAATATCAGCAACATCAAATCACAAACCTCGCCAGTTTCTACAAAGTACCATGGAGAATGTGCACAGCCAGTGAAAAACTGCATTTTTAGGAATGTAATGTGCATATATATATGCCATACATGTGATGTGATCTGTCTATTTGGGCACGCTAGAAACACCCTAGATACAACCAGGTTCATACTTTTCGCCATCCCTTATCCTGTACTGGCTTGTACACATCCGTCCTTGAAGGGAAATGTGAGAATTTAAAGAACCAAGAAATTGGCTCAAGATGGACCACAGTGACCAAAAGCAGAATGCAGACCTAAAATTTCCCTGAAGTACGACTGTTCATGCAGTGGATAACATGTCGATAGACATGTTGATAGACAGATACGCTAAACGAACCCGAGCCGAACTTGCTTAGGTTTGAGTCGAACTCAAGCTTGTTCACGAGCCTTAACAATTCAAAAATATTAGATATTTATGCTCTCATACGGGTTTTAGAACTTCAAATAAATATTTCATTTCCTACATGAAAAAGTTTATATGCATATAAAATTATAAAACCGTAGTATTAAATTTTAAGTTTATAATACCTTTAAAAGTTTATACATGTACAAGTTATAAAATTTCCATTATGTACTTGTAAAAGTATACACATATTGAAGTCTATGTGAAATTCTTATGACATGAATATATACTCCAAGTTGGCGAACCAAACTAGACATAATACTGTCAGGTTCAGGTTTGGCTCATTTACTAAAGTTGCCTAAAATCGAGGCTTAGATTCGGTTCGTTTAGTACTCGAGTCGAACTCGAACGAGTTTTTACCAAGTCAAACTTCGAACAGTTCACGATCGACACAGTTCATTTCCAGCCCTAGGCATAAGCCTTAGCTGGCCTGTCACTTTTCTTTGACATCCTGTAAAGCCAATCTGAATGTGATATTAGGGCCATCAACATTTTGTCACTCTCTATTCGTTGGTATTTCAATCCATGGATTTGAAAATGCGGATCAATTATTGTTTTCTTTATTTACCCATCAAAGGGTGGTCCAAAAATATAGTAATATTTCTGCAGAAAGCACAGTTCGAAATTACATTCTTCATATCTTCCATGTGTTTATACAAATCATAATCTCCATCTTCATAACAGGGCAATATCCCTTGATCAAATTCAATATCCATTTGAATAAGGCATCTACTAAAACAAAAGAATCGCAGAGAGAACTAAAACACGTTAGGCAAAATAAAACATGCTCGCAAAAACAAATATCGAACAACTTAAACCACTGAAACGATTACCATTAAAGTTTTGCTACACCCTACAATGCCAATATTTACTTCGGTGCCATGATATCATGAGGAACCTTGAGGGTGAGCTAATTCCAAAAACTCGTCGTTCAGATTGCTGGCAGCAAATAACCTGTATGAAGCTGGAATCGCTAGTAACCGTCCAAAAGCCACATGACGGTGACTTTGTTCTCAGGCCTGGCATGAAAAAATGACAATAAAAAGTTACGAACATTAAGTTTTGAACCAACACCTGTATGCAATTATTGAATCATTCTAGTTCCACAGCTTGCTGAGTTCTACCTACTACTCAAGTGAAAAGTAAATAAAAATGGACTTCTCAATTCTGAAAAACAGTCCGGTTGCAACCAAAGAACAATTATGCTTGTAATGTTACCCTAAGAAACACACTTGACTCGCGAGGACAAATAATAAAAAGTTTCAGTCATCTAAGACTATTAAAAACAGTTACAGAGAACGGTGATAATCATGCCAGAGTTGTTCTCACCAAAGCAATACACCATGCCAGACTGATCAAAATCAAAGGGAAGTTAACAGAGTTTACTTTCACAAAGGCCACCCAAATTTGAGTTAGTAAACAATGTCTACAACTGCATATCCAATACAATTGAAACAATGAGGTCACTATTGGAAAGGATTTTTTTTAAAAAAAATCTTCAACTCATCAGGGCTGGTGGCAAAGGTCAGATTATACAAAACGATTTCTTTCGAGTTTTCCAGAATTGCAGCCAAATGCACCCCTCTTGTTTCATGATCTTCTCTGCCGGTTTAAGAAGGATAGGCCAATAAAAAAACAAGCAAGTATGTTTTCGAAGTAAACTCTACGCGCAAAATATTATGATTTTCACACCATCAACTAACCTGCTTTGGAACAGGCAAAAAGTAAGAAATGGTTTTGTTGATTTTCTACCCAAACAGACATTTTCCTCAGCGATGTTACACACGTTGACTATTTCATCCTGTTAAGAGCCTTTCTGGTAGAACCGTTGATCAAAACAGCCAATTTCACTTAAAGATTATTAACTGACACCGAATTTTATTACACGAAGTTCCCAGTTACACCCCGAAAAGTGCAAAACGGAAGCTTTCGATGCGAACAACAACCATATCTTGGATAGATATCACTTCTTCTAATCATGCATTGACACATTGCACCCTTAGGACCAACCAATCAGTGAAGCACCGACCATTTATGTCCTCTCTTTGAAGTGACAACGGAACATCAATGGCCATTAATACCTAAAGTAAGAGGCGGCACTAAAATCTAAAACTGATTTAACTTGTGTGATCAGGACCACTG
Source organism: Gaultheria prostrata (assembly GCA_036023075.1). Lineage (NCBI taxonomy): Eukaryota > Viridiplantae > Streptophyta > Magnoliopsida > Ericales > Ericaceae > Gaultheria > Gaultheria prostrata. The sequence continues at coordinate 77,068 of JAXBDA010000441.1, read as the reverse complement.
ACTGAATTTAAGCCCAACAATGCCCTCACAAATCTTATCCATTTACACAACTCAAGGCCTAAGCAAAGCCTTATAAATTGCATCCAACGGGTTTGTGTCCTTGCTCATCCACTACCCTACCTTCCCGTTCAAAACACTCTCTCTTCTTCCTCAGCACTCACAATCTTCAAACGAACAAAATGGCAAATGCTCGAATTGCAAGGTTTGTTACCGAGGTAGCACCTCCACAAGTTGTGAGTGTCATGAGGCACAGAGCATCAAAGATGTTAGATACAATTAATGAAGAAGAAAGAGATATCAACTCGACTGATTCTCTTTCTTCATCTCCAAAGATTTTACCATCTTCATATACTACCCCTAATTCTGCTTCATCTTCCAACGTACACAAATCAAATTCCTTTCTCAAAGGGGTGCAAAGATCTGTTTCAATATTTGGCCACTAAAGAGGTACAAAACCCGTGGAAACACAACAAATTGCAGTATCTTCTGACTCAATTGCTAGGTTTTTACTCCCAAGCTACTTTGTCAGAGGATCTTGGATCAAAGGCCATGGCTTGATAAGGCTGAATGGAAATCTACTAGTTGTCTAAGTAGTGATATCATGGCATAAGAGACTAGCAGTAATTTGCTATTTTGTGTGCATAGAAGTTTCGCTGTTAATTTACTCAATTTCAGTTATGCTTGCCTTTCTTTAGTTCATTTCTTTAGAGCTTTCTCTGACGGTGTCAACATTGTGTTCCCTATTTAAAGTAATTACAACCTGAAGTTGTTGAATTTGTCAATGAAGGAATGCAAGAATCAAATATAGAGAAATGTATGACAAAATCTGAACATAAGGCACCAAACATCCTGGAATGACATCAACATTCTAATTCACAGTACTCAACTGAAACAGCCATAAATAAGACAATGGATATCCATTGTCTGATTTATGGCCTCCTCTTCGTTAGGCCATATCCTCCACTAAACGGAAACAATACCATGTCTCTTGTCATGGCCTTAACACTCATTTGTAACAAAGCATTAGTGCTTTGCGTGGCATATGACAAAACTTGCTCAAGGATTTAAGATCTCTCATTTTTAGTTGGTGGGGGTTTACTTTCTCTGTGCAATTTTTTTTGTCCATTGCAGGAATTCTAACCTTTTAGTTTTTACGGAGAATACATTGAATGCTCTCAAATACAAACTAGTAAAAGATACAGATCTCCAACCTGCCTCTTTATGTCCTCTTCTAATTTGCAAGGACTATTTTGCTTCAACTTTTCAAAATGGTCAACAATTTTGGCACATTCCAAACTGAAAAGATGGAAAAACAAAATGGGAAGAACAGAGAATTTTTTAAGCTTTTCTTAAAATGCAGTTCACAAAGGAAAACCGTTGGCTGAAAATTCTGTTTGTGTAATTACTCGAATACAAGCAATAAGCTTTATCCTTGCACATAGTATTAACAGTTGGATTGGGGAGACTATGTGAAGATTCAAATAAGTCTGCATTTTTTTGGAATCCTTGTGCATTGTTCAAATGAAAGAATGGGGAACCAAACTGACCCAAACTGAACTTCGGTACAATCCAGCGCAGTAGCCTCAGAGCTGCTATATGGACTTTATTTTCCATCTTAGTTGGAATATATGATCAAAAGATTTCCTAACCTGTCCTAACCATCAAAAAAAATTCTCATCTTTCAGTCAATGTTAAATGTCAAAATAAGCGTTGAAGGGACAATTCATGAATGAGTTTGATTTGTAAAACAAGCCTATTATAGATCGCCAGAGATGAACCTGCATGGTACTTGTAAACACAAAATGCTAAAATTAACGACACCTGTATCGGGCACTTAATGTGCAGGAGATCCGACTACACAAACGCAAGCCAAGTCCGACAGAATTTCACCTCCCCATTATTTAGGAATCTTGTGGTTACAACAAATTGCACAGTTATTTTGGGGCATAGATATTCTCGAAAAAAAAATTAATCTTTTAGCACATGGAGAATTGTCCACGATTAACATAATTGGTTTTCTTGTCAATGAGGTCCTGGATCGCCTCCTTCAAAGCAAATGATCGGTTGTGTGGCGAGGACCGAGATGATAATCACTGTCTTCATCAGCCCTAACGATATATAAGACACCAACTTGGGGTGATCATAGTTCCTGAACAGATTAAAGAAAGGGGAATGGCAAGACCATACAACTTTCTCCAGAGTTCTTAAGAATTGCTAGTGCAGTGGCCAGTGGGAGATTGAACTCACATAATCTCTAGCCAATTAACACACATGACCCGATATTCAAATGACAAAACCACCAAGAAAACATAACTTGGAGAAAAATTATCTGAAGTTGCAAAACAACAACCAGAGAAGAAAAACAACTCCATTTATCCTCAACAGAAAGCTGTTGTGGTACGTCAAATTGGTTATATTGACGCATTTATGCAGAAAAATACACTCGTGAGGCTACATGTGTGAAGATTAAGAAGATGCTAAAGTTATAGGACACACAGAAGAGCATTCATGCTAGACAATATCCCACATCAAGTAGTACTACAAAGAAAAACTGTTATAAGGGGTTATCTTCTCCGAATAACATTCCATCAAACCATAGTTTCGAGTCTAAACTTCTTGAGAGACGATGAATATAAAGACATTGACAACATCAACTAAATGCGAAGCTGTAAAAGTAACCAAAAGGATTAGCACTCACCTGGTATGCAAAACTGATTTCGTGATAGGAGAACTTCCTTCGAGAAAAAAAGATTTCACACCTTTGAATTGTTCAACTCCTTTTGTTTAACCATTCTTGAAGACTTGAACTTAATCTTACGCTTCTTGTATGATTCTGATTCAACACTCTCTTTCAGTTTCTCCAGAGCTGACATGTTGGCAAGAACAGGGGTAACAATTGAGAAAACATCTGATGTTATTTTATTCAAAACTTAAGGCACATTCAAAATGATGTCAAGCCACACATAATAACAGAGAACAAAAACTAAATAAAACAGGATGAAACTAACAACTTCACAGAATCTGGCCCCAATTGATTGGGACTTAAGGCTCTGTTTTGTTTAGCCTAAACTAACAAGTTCATGAACTCCTGGTTGCAAATAACTTTTATGGACGTAACTTTTTTCTCTCTCCCGGTATTACTTATTTAGCACCAAGTAGAAAAGACTGAAAAAAGAAATTCATGGAGAGAGGAGGGGGGAGGGAGGAATGTATGAAAAGCATCCATTTGTGTTTTAAGGTTTTTGGCCCATAGCATTTTATTTATACTAGAGGCGTTGAGATTTGTTCTTCGCCCTTCACACAATTGGATTCTGTGAACACTAAACTGCAGTTGGACTCGGCAACTACTCTTCGTTCTTTTAGAGGTCACCATAAGGTCCATAAACATCTGCCCAATATCATAATTATTTATATATATAAGATCGTTGAAATTCAATCTCTAACGAAAAATCCCTTACATAAGCTATGTAAGGGAGCCCTTATAAGAACCCCTTCCTATATATATATATATATATATATAATATCATTTCTTCTTTTTTCTTTTTTTTTCTTTTTCTTTTTTTTTTTTTTTTTTTGGGGGGGGGGGGTTTAACATTTTTTAAGCCTTATCAGGAAATCAACATTTTCTGTTCTCCTATTGCTTAGTCATACGATAACTTTTTCTTGAATACCTTGACTATCATTTTTTGTACTTAAAATGCTATTCTCCCATCCTTAGTCCGGAAAAAATAAGAACAATGGATTCATTGGGCATATTTTTCTTTAGTACACCACATCCATGAATCACTCCTTGTGGTCTGTATACAAAATAAGATACGGAAATTACCAGATGTGTATGCTGACCGAAGTAACTCAATGGAATCGGAAGGAACAGAGTAAACAAGACAAGAGTTGTTCTCAGCTTTCTGTAACATCTTCTTGAATCGCTTAACCTGAAATAAGAGAGAGCGGGTGACTACCAAAAATTAAAGCAAAGCCAAAGCATTACCACTTTTATTCATCGCAATTCTTTTGTCCACAAAACCACAAACCAAAATTTCATTTTTTGGCCTTCTCTGTATTGTGGTTTACTGGTAAAAATGGCAGGCCACGCCGCTACACAACTGGGATTGCCAATCCACACATGCTCAATTAGATCTTTAATATCATCCCCATGATATTGTACCAGATAAGCTAATTAACACAGTCAAATATTTTATTTTCACTGGTATTTTAACATATTTAATTTAGGTGAGAAAAGATCACCAGTCTCAGGATGACAAACAACACCAAATTGAGTTTCCGTTTTCATTTTCTCCTGAGTAAGAGACAATGAGAAAGATAAAGGGAAACCAAACAAAGCATGGTAACAGGGAAACCAAGAACAGCACAAAAGCAAACTGAAAAAAGAAAAAAGAAACAGGACTCTAATCCTTTCAGCTGCTAACCGGACAGGGAGGGGCAGCTCAGAGCTAGAAAGAGAAACAATGAAGTTGTTTGTAAGAGCTTATATACTATGCATCCATCTCATTGAGAGCTAGACTTCTTGGCACGTGCGCATCTGACCAAAAAGCATTTCATCACCTACCAAACGTCCTCAAACAGAGCAGCTATCAACCAATGAGATACTGCACTAGGTTAATGCAGGCCAGGAACCGGAACCTGAGAATCACCTTAAACAGTCCTCCAACACCCTAAATGGTTCCTACGGTCCATTTATGCATCCGCAGAGGTAGCAGAGATTGCAGAACTGGAGCTGGCCTCAACTCAAAGGATATCCGTTATGGCGTTATCACGAGCCACAATTTCATGGGCCATAATGTTTTAAGTACAGGCAGCATCAGTATTTAGCTTAAGAAACTTAGCACAGGAGGGAAGCCAACAATTTGGAAAGGCTTAAGAAGCACAAGGCCTGGTTAAAGAGGATTAAACTACCTGCTGGCTAAGCTTCATGTCGATCCCATAGACTCATCCTCAACTTGCACCTTGGGATAGTTAAACTTTTCAACACATTTTAAAGGAAGTTTAAAAAGATGAAAAACTAAAGAGAGAAGTTAAAAGGGACAAAAGACAGAGCATATTATAAGTACTTCTAACACTTGATACTCGACTTCATCATATTTATAAATATAGAGCTGTCATTACTTCATAATCTTAGCGGGTTCAAACATGAAAATTCAACATTGCTGCACTGTTAAGATGTTTCGAAAGTTTCAACGGGTTTCAATTAACACCAGCTTGTCATGTGTCTCCATGCCAGCTTAATATTACACAGGCCCAACCAAGATATCAAATAGTTTCCATTCCAAACGAGAACAACCTACAATATGCAACCAAAGGATGTTGACTAGAACAGAGATTTATCCTTTTTAACCTGTACATAATGAAGACTTAAGCACCGGATTTGAAGAAACATAACTTTCAACATGCATAATGAATTCATTAGAAAATGTATTCAAGCGGATGTTGTTCAAGTAAAACTTTTCCATACCAAATTTGGATTCAATAAGCCTCAAAGAACACTACTCTTAGACAAAAGCCACCTACACCTCCTTTCTAGACAAAGATGACAACATAAAAACTAAATGCTCAAGGAATGGTGTTTACCACTTCCCAAACTCCAACCATACAAAATTGCAACATATGTTAACTGGAAATATATATAAATATATATATAAAAAAAAAAAAAGGAACCTTGTACTCTCCCCAGTATATGTCATAAGCATCAAAATAATCTAGAATGGAAACACTTCAACTATGCTGCATACCTCGTCTTTACGTAGAAGTGTAAAGCAACGTCCCGCCTGGCCAGCTCTTGCAGTCCTACCAGCCCGATGGATGTAGGTCTTTATATATGCAGGTATATCATAGTTGATGACATTTTTCACGCCTTCAACATCCATCCCACGAGTCATTGCATCAGATGAAACAAGCACTTGTATATCACCCACCCGGAATGCCCTCAATGCCTTGCTGTGGAATAAGTTCCCACTCTACTTAGTGTCCAATCAGATTTAGATTAATTCATTACCTCAAAGGCTTAAAACAAGATAAATTACAGCTTTCAATTGACAGAAGAGAAACAAAATGTTGGACTCTACAAAACGTCAAAAGTTTTGTGTTCCTATACAAAAGTTTTACCCTGTGAACCTGCTGTTTACATAGACATACTAGTTACGAAAAATCACTTTACGTTCTTTCACCCCACAATTTTGTTTGAGGAAAAAAGATTAAAGCTCTGAGAATAGCTTATCTACTTCAAGTGGAAACCAATTCAAAATCTCTGTGAGCTGCACCTTACTATAATTGAAGACCTTTCATCTTCCATTAGAAGACAATATTAAGATAACAATGAATACGCAAACACCTTCAAAAGAGTTCTTCAGTCATCAATAACCCAACCTTGCAAATAGAATGAAATAACGATATACAAAGCTAGCCATGTAAGTCACTTGAATGAAATCCAACAAATTACAGACTTCCTATGTATCAAAGTCAAACCTCATGGTTTCGGTAACTAAAGGTATGAGAACTAAACAACCAATTAAGCGCTCTCGGTCTCTTGCCATTGCCAATGCTACATTGGTGTATTTTACTGGCTTGTTCACCCCATTCATGTGCACCACGTGCTTTCACATCTATAACATATGGAAGAGCATCTACTGTTCAGAACAGGGCCTTAATCGTGTCTAGAAAGTGAATGAATGGGATGAGAACTGCAGTGATGTGACAAATACAACCACAGAGTAGACTAGTTGAGATATTACCTTCTTACAGACTGACGCTGAAGACCTGAATACTCCTTGATCTTGATTTGTAAATCACCGAAGAAGTTTAGTAAGGTGCACAATCTATGAGTCGACTCCACCGACGATGTGAAAACAATGCATTTCTCCCCATGCAAAGTTTGGAGAAGGGACACTAAATATAACGGTTTAAGCTTTGATTCACATATCTGCACAGAAAATTGGGAGAAAATGTTCAATGAATATCAGTGCAACATTTTACAGGGAAGATTAACAGCTTTTTTACAGGTGAAGTATAGCTAAAGTTTGCATTTAAACTTAAAACAGAAAGAAAATACCCCCAAACATGATTTGGAGATGAATCCTCAATAGAAATCCAAGGCTCGTTAGAGAGACCACAACTCACAAGGCAGAAGTTGTGTGAACAGTAACAACCCTACCACAGCTAAGTGTCCCAAGACTAAACTTAAAAATTTCGATGCACCAACAGGAGAAACGGAGGATTCCAATCTCCCTTAATCTGAAACAAGCGCCCCTTTCATAGGTTCTTTAACTCTTCGAACAATATTCTCTTCAAAGATCATCACATCATGTAACAATGATCATATAAGAAGCACGACATACAGGTGACTTATTAAGCTTGGGAAAAATCCCAAAAAATGTTTGTGTGTGTGGTGGTGGTGGTGGTGGTGGTGGTGGTGGGGGGGGGGGGGGACCTCAACAAGTAAAAATATTATTTATTTAGACGAGTAAATAGATTGACCTTAAAACAACAATGATTAATTACTATCTCAAAAGAACCAAAGCAACCTGGACCTATCGTATTGATGATTTATAAATCATCATCTTAGATTAGTTATGTACGATGTTAAATAATAAGCACTTGACAACTCATCATTTTTCTTCTATATTTGAATTTTAAACTTTATGTCTTACTTGTGTTTAATTTTGAATCATGTAAAATTTTGGCGGGATTCAATACTCTCAAATACAAAGGGGAAAGTGACCTATGATCGATTATGTAACAACTACGTAAGAATTTAGTTAGTTGTACCTCATCAAATCTTTTTGTGGAATTATCCCTTTCTTTTCGAAAGAAATTAGGTTTAAGTAAGCAAATAGCAACTATGTCGTGGTTACAAGAGTCTATCCACGGCATATGTAGATATCCCTTCAAGAAAGATAGATCGTTCACGAAGATCCAGGAAAGCACGAAAGACAGAATCTTTCAGAAAATGGAATCCTAAGTACATAATCGCATGGATAAGGTCAACCCACCCATCAATTTGAAATCCAAATTCGAGATTTTCCTTGGACAATTTGAACAGTACAATGGAAATAAGATAAGTATCATTTATTTTGTTATTTTTTAGTTCCATTCGTGCATTGCCGGAAGAACTATCTGTTTTTTTTAAAAAAAGAGTGTAAAAACTCCAAAAATGTTTCATATAGTTGTGATAATTGCTCTTCTATGTTCTGTTTTTTTTTTTTTTTTGCTAAAAAAGGGTTGAACTAAAACAACGGACACGGTTGTCATGATTGCCCTTCTATATTATTTAGTTATTCTGGAAGATAGATCTAACCGTTATTGCTCCCGAGGAACAATAAAGCTGAGAGAGCAAATGCCACCATTTATGCCAAAAATTAAGGCAAAAATGGCAGATGCCTTTGTTATTATTTGTGTTGTAGTTTCTATAATTTTAAAACTTGATAAGATACAGAAACGTATTAAACATCGTCTTTTGTTCGAAAATAAAGACCCTAAGGTGTCTAGGTGTTAAAGAGGTTAGGGCTGCAAACGAACCGAGCTGCTCACGAGCAGCTCGTGCCTCGGCTCATTTAGTAATCAAGCCGAGCTCGAGCTCGAATTTTGGGCTCGTTTAGTAAACGAGCTCGATAAAGCTTGGCTCGGCTCGCAAAAGCTCAGCTCGTTTATATAGGCTCGGCTCGTTTAGTAAATTACCCTGGCTCGGCTCGTCAAGGGCTCGAGCTCTACGAAGCTCGGCTCAGCTCGGCTCGTTTGCACCCCTTAGCCTTATGGAAACGAGTAGATTTTGTACTGATTAACCAAGAAGGAATACTTTCTATAGACGAACTTATAGTGATCGTACAGGACACTCCAGAAACATTAGTGTGCCCTTCAATATATAAACACAATGTTCAGTTATGTAAAAGTCTCAATTCCAAACTTTCTTATAATTTCATCTTTGAAAGTACTCCCTCCGTCCCAAAATGATAGTCCATTTTGGGATTGCGTGCCATTTTCAACGGCTTATATCTTTTAATGTGAATCTCAAAAAATATGCAATATGGATCTTGTTTGATAGATCTCAATGAGAACTTTTATACGGTGCAAAAAAAATTCAAAAATTATTTTGATAAATACATTATTTTTTAGTTTAAAAATTGCACGTAGTTTCGTAGTGGACTATCAATTTGGGACGGAGGGAGTACAAAACTTCAAGGAACTCGATAAGTACTTATGTTCTACATATTTAATGCTATTATCAAGAGTCTCACCAATTGGAAGGATTCTAGTCGTTCAGGGAGTCGATAGCGTCTTTGTCCAGTTGTCAAGAGCAAAGGGTGATGCAGATCAAGCTGGGAAAGCTTGCTTGGATCTTGGGTTAGTGTTGCAGATAGAACCATCTTCACAAGCCTAGGGTAAGCTTTACCCTTAAATCCCCTTTCAACACCCCTGTAAGAAAGTGAAACCAAATTTAAATAGAAGCTACCTGTCATGTGTTAAATACTTCACAAGACATTAAGACAAAACTATAAAGGCAAATTTGAACAAAAAAGTAACTCTCTGAGTATGCCTACAAGGATTCAATTTGGTAATACAATCCAATCAAAGTTTGCATGGTTATAAAAGATCCCTGAGGCCTTAGGAGACGTGTTTAAGTATCTGTATTAGACTTGGGTAGCTGTGGGTTCTAATACGATTTGTTCAGACCAAACTTTTGTGATAGCCAGTATGAAGTCACCCAAATTTGGACAAAATACACACATGGTTTCCAGAAATATGAAATCCACATCAAAATTATTCCTCCAGATGTCACGAAACTATACTAACAGGCATCAGAACTCAGAAGTCTATGGAGACCACCATAATTGGCAATTCACTAAGAAACTAACAGTTGAGTACATATGATAGGATCCAGATACCAGACTGCAGCTGCATCTAAGGTGTATCTAAAGATTGCAGCACATATACCAAGGAAAACTACTGCCACTGACCAACAATTGCAGCAATGCTTACCCAACAAGGAGAAAGTTTCAATTATTCTAAGGAGGTGAAAGTAATTAGAACTCACGATCTCCTTCTGGTCTTTAAGGAACCAAATGTGGAAGGAAGGAAAGTGCTGGTATGAGGGAAGAGACTCCTGAGATTCCCACCACTGGAGCGCGTTAATTGAAGAACAGTAGGCAGCCAGGATTGATATGCTTCCCTGAGTAATCGATCTGTTTCATCAACAACCTAAAAAATTGACCTCGTCAAGGGATACATTTCCACAGAAAATCCAAACCAAAAGCAATGAATGTTCATTTGTAGTCACTGATAAAAACAAAAGACCAAGTGTGATGACAAGAATTCATGCAAACAACTGACAGAAGCATTGGAGGCAGGATTCATTGAGGGGTCAGCACTTCACAACAACCATTTAATTATAATCCAAAATCAGAACCACATGTAAAAGGAAGTAGAGAGATCTAGTATATAATTGCAGTATCTACAACAATTAAAAAAAATAAAATAAGAGTAAAGCTGACTAAAGTCTTGTGTGTGAGAATAAACTAGTAACGCTGACTAAAGTCTTGATTGTGAGAATAAACTTTCTTATTTAGTTCAGATACACTAGTTCTAATGCAACTAAGCAGCAGCCCAATAAACACTCACTTGTTAGCAAAATATTTCCATTAAACATATGCAACTGACGTCAAATAGAAACATTATTTCCTAGAAGGGAAATAAGTTAAATCAGCCTTGTGGGGAAAAGTCTCCTACTTACCAGATAAGAAAGATGCTCAAGCGTAAAACCTTTTGTAGAATTTATATGGTCCATCAGCCTTCCAGGTGTTGCCACCAAAATGTCAACTGAACTTTGCAAATGAAGCGAAGGAGCTTCTGGGTCATAACAGATACCTGCCTCAAGCTTAGGTCTCTTAATGAGTTCTGAAATTTCATCAGCAATTGAAGATTGACCAACTGCCAAGCCGACAGATAAGCCCACTGCAGGTGCAATAGCAGAAAATACTTCCTTAACCTGCAACAACAAAGAAAAACATACAGACATTTTTCAATGGAAAATTAGGACAGGATTTGGATACAATCCCCCTCTTGTATGTATTCACTGCATTAAAACAAGCCCACATTTTTTTCCAATGGATCAAGAGTTAAAGGCCTTCAAGAACTATGATAGTTCAATCTATCAGGATTTATTGCATTAATCTCATTTGATCTTTTTCATCAGTTTGGTATTTTGTTTAGGTTAAATTCAAAACTACGGGTTACATTATCCACATGTACAAGCGAACATGCTTGTTAGGCAACAGGTATTGAATTGAATTTTTCCGATCTTTTATGATGCAACACACTTTATTACAAATATGACACTTTTCTTCGCATCAAAGAACAACCATACCAGTGAAGGCATGAATTGCTCTTCCATAAGTACCCTGAAAAACCAACTTATGTTTACTTCCCCAACTAATGTTTCAAAGACACAACCAACTAATGTTTCATATTTTTAGTTATCCATCAAAAAGCTGTCAAAAGGGATTTCCAAATCAATTCTTACGTCACCAAAACAAGGTTTACCAAGCAGACAAGTCGAAGACATGGCATTAAACATATCTAAAGAACTCAATGCACAAGGAGACTCCTTTAGCAGAAAAGTCAAAGACATAGCAATAGACGTAACTGAAGAACTCAATGCACAAGGAGAGTCCTACTCAGCAGACTTCATAACGTTGAATTGAATGCACTTACATTCCATCAACCAACATACCAACTACAAAAGGCCTGCCACAATTCACTTGTAGAATCTATTACAAACACCATAACACTTTTAAGCTACTTTTGCATAGGTCAAATTTCAAACATGTCCGCACAATCATTATAAAGTACCTTGAGCTACTTAATATTTCTTTGATAAATATGATTATTTGGAAATTGTAGCTTGTCAACATGAAAATTAGCTACTTTGATTTACTCCTAGGGCATTAAAATAAGAAACTTGCCAAAGTCAGAAACACTTGACACAATATACCTGATTTTCAACTGATCACAGTAAATGAATAGAAGGAACTAACTTAAGAATGAAGCGTAAAAGAAAATTAAGACAAGTATGGTAAACCTAATACACTACTGACCAAACTTCAAATTGAAGAAACTGATTAGCTACTGTAAATGTGAGCTCCCTTTTCTATTGGTGCATCCAACAAATTGAATCTAATTTTTCCATTTTGTGCCATATCGAAAGAAACATCTCCAACTTAAGAAATTTCTTAACTTTGAATCATATTCCACACCTTCCTCTTCTGTTTGCAGTAATGCCAGTCATCAATGCGTTTCACCAGTGCATATGGGACCGTCTAGGAACTACATGGACTATTCAAGAATTCCACCCTTGTTAAAATAATTTCTTACGCACTCCTGTATTTAACCGCTAGTGCTCTCCCCTTTTTTGTTTATTAAATTACTCATTCTGAACTTTCCCACCCTTCAACACCTTCATTTCAGCAAAACAAAGTGCAGAAATATCACTTCAATTATACTGCGTATTACAATTTCCCAAATTCTCCAATCTCATACCAAATCATGGACATGTTCCCTCTTTTGCCACTGCATATGATAAAAGCCCTGACTAAAAGAGCTATTAAATTGGAGAGGCAATTTATATAGATTTACTTCTTTCATTAGAAAGTTAAAATGGCCATTTTATTGGTGGGTGAGCAGTAAAACTCTCAAGCTATCAACCACAGAAAGGTACCAACACCAACCCTGCCCAATTTGTGCAAATAAAAAGTAGCCAGGTGTGCTGGTTTTCTAACCTTCCTGTACCTGGAATCGACGGGAGTTCCAACTTTCCGGTACCTCAAATTGACCGGACCACCATTATGTAATGGCGGCATAAATAGATATATCCAATATCTATCAAGGCGCAAGGATATAAAAGACGTTAGTAGGTCCCAAGTCGGTCGGCTGCCAACTAGCGACTTTTGGCCGATTAATCACCGACTTGACTGACTAATCGCCGACTTTTGGCCGACTAGTCGGATTTCGATCAATTCGAAGGACCTCCGACTAGCGACTTTGGGCCGACTAGTCGGCCGACTTGACCGATTTTTAGAACACTAATCAAGGCAACAATCTCATAAATGTCCCACATTCAATAACCAATGCTTTAGGAGCTCGGGAGGCACCATGCAATAAGGAATAGAAAACGCAACATAAAACAAAGAAAGCCCCATGAGATGACAGTTTAGACAAATTAAAGAAAAGGTTCATGCTCAATTTGTGCATGTATTTGAGTGAGAGAATTTGATGAAAGTAGTATTCCTTTGAAGCAAAATCACCAGGACATGATTGCAAATGGGGAATAAGATATCAAATAAGTGAATAACCTGCAGGGCTAAATCACGTGTCGGCAATACCACTAGTGCACGAAGACATCTAACTGCACGAGTTGACAGCATCTGCACTATTGGCAGAGCATAGGCTAGTGTCTTTCCACTTCCAGTTGGTGAATTTATACAAAGGTCTCGTTCAAAAGAACCAGGTCCAATCGTCTCTTGCCAGACTCCAACTTGCACTGGAAAGAGGGAAGTAATACCCATCTTCTGCAAAGCCACCTCCAACCTAATATGTAGAAAGGATCGACAACAAACATAATCACAAACAGCTACGCAATACAATGTCAAGGGGAAAACTGAGTGAACCCCATTTTACAGTAATCAAATAGGAACTCACATTCGAGCTCAATGTCAAGTTGCAGGAGAACTACAAACAATATCTCAAGGTCAGGCAAAAATGGTACCTACAAGCCTATATTACATTTGCAACACTCACTCAATGATTTGTCTGGCAATATGATTTAAGGAAGGGAATGAAAGAAAACCATGTAGAGTAAACAAAATAGCTTACTATAGGGCTGTAAACCAACATAGCAGAACCGATTAGTGGGTTGTTTAAGCTTAGTCTGAAAACTTAAGCGAGCTTCGGTAATGCGATCGAGTCTGAGTTGTTTATCACTCAAAAGGATGGAGCTTCAATCGAGCTGACAACGAGCCCAGCTCAAGTAGCTTTTCTTTGAAAAATATAAGCTTGATTTCATAACTCAACAGCTTTGACATACGTAAGAGAAAGTAACTGACCTAAACAACTAGTACTAGAAGCAAAGGTTCCAACGGTTATTCACAAAAAAAAAAAACCATAAGTAAGAGAAAGTAACTTGCTTCCTTCATGTTTAATCAAAACGAAGGTCAAATGTGAGTATAGTTGAAAATTTCAACAATTCCTCACTTCCTCTACCATTCTAAACCAGATAATAGTAAATTCTTCGACTTTCAACAAATTCACTTAGTCTTGCTTTGTCCACAATAAAACCATACATGATATTAGCTTCACGCATACACCAAGACAAAGACAGGGAGAGAGAGAGAGAGAGAGAGAGAGAACCTGGGGTCGAGAAAAGGGAGGAGATTGAGAGGGCATTCGTTGATGACACTAACATCAATTGGACTTCTCATCCATGGGAGTACAGGAACGCTCTTCTTCTGCTCCGATGCCGAATCCTCCATTCTCTCTCTCTCTCTCTCTCTCTCTCTCTCTCCAGCTTCTTTCCTCGACGAATACTAAAGCCTCTCCTAAACCCAGCGGAGGCGCAGAGAGAGAGAGAGACGAACGATTTTAGAGAGGCGAGTCGGAGTGAGTGAGGCGCCGAACCGAAGAGGAACCAGAATAGGGTCCGTCAGTCCGTGTATTATTCGGGTCCGATATTCGGATCGTCCCGAGTCTTTACGGGCTGAATGATCGGGATCCATACAACTATACAAGTACAACGGGTTGTACAACAGAAATGTATAACGTGAACCTCAACTGTTTATTTTAGTAATCAACGGTCCGGAGTCTCCGGACCGTCGAAAAGCACTTTTACACGACAAGAAATGTATTGTATATCTATTTTGTAGGTCTTGTAAATAGAGCAATTTTTTTTATTTTTTAGAGGTCAGAAGCATTAGATGTATCCAAATTGTCTCAATTAGATATTGATAAATAAGATTCCAAGATCCAATTATTCTCGAGAAAAAAAAAAGGTTGTCACGGTTTCTAATTATAATTTGGAATAATTAGTCAAAAATGCTATATTTTTTTTCCTTTTTAAGAGAAGGACACGCGTTATTTGCAACTAGTTATAAGGACACCATTAACGCGAAATGACCAAAACATCCTTCGCCCTTATACGCGTGTAGACGAAGACTTTCGCTAAAGGAAGGATCGAAACCCTCTTCCTCTGCGGCCGAAAGGAAGCACGAGTTGATTCTTGGAGTAAGGTTTTGAATCAACGATCGTTTTCGAAGGAATTCTGTGCTGGATTGTGTAGGTGTTTCATAGGAATCGCGGATTAAATCTACAAAAACTAGGTATGAAGTTTAGTTAGTTGTCACTAAATTCGAAATAGGTTTATTCGTTGATCTCCCTGTCTTTTTATGTATCAGATTATACTAGCGTTTTAATTTAGTTTGAGTAGTACGAAATAGTTTTTTCATTCATCTCCTTGTTGATGTCTTTAGCTTTTATGAAATTTAGTGAGTTGTCACTAGATACTCGCATTAATTCAGATTATTTATTGATTTGGTGCCATAGCTATTACACACTGTTTTGCGTTGATGCCTTAGAACTCCCATTTTATGAATCCAACCATAACATGAGTGAAATGTCGGTAAGTTCCAAACATAACTTGCTCTCGATCAATTTCAAATAAAAGGGTCAATGATTTCTTCAATTTTTGGGTCAAGATTGCATTTTGTAGTGTCTTTTATGTGGATTGGAGCTATCATCTACCAAGTACACTGTGGATGTTTGGTTGTGAATTTGTAAGTGGAGTTTGAGTAATGCATATAAAGTGTTTGTTAAAAGGTGTCAATGAGATTTCTAATAAAAGAGCTTCTATATACTTTGTTATATATATATATATATATATATATCTCTTCTGAAGTATCCAATGAGTTTACTACTTTGTTGATTAATGTATATGGCACTTGTTTTGGGCAATTGAGATCCAAATTAGCAATGTGTCATTGGAAAAGTGAGAGCTGATTGTTATGCGGTGATGTTGTGCTTGGAAGCTTGCTTAAATTGTAGAATTATAGGCTTTATGCATTCAGAATTCTTTCTATTCTTGTTTCCGGAGACAATATTTAAGTTGTATCTCTTGTGGTCGCTAAAGCTTGTAAAAAATGGATGTGCATATGCACAAGGGATTCAATTTCTCGAGGGGCAAGGAAGAAAGAAATTGCTGAACAAGCGCCCATTAGAGGTCCTAATATGTCGCCCCCGAATATATAGTTTTTCGAATGTAATGGAGGAAACTACCAGATCAGGTGTTCTTTTTAATTTCAAACATAGTTGAGTTGTGAACGGTAGTTGTAAACTTGGTACCCTATTTTTTGGTTATCTGATCCAATTTTTATGAAATCATAGAATACTTACACTAGTACTTTTTTATAGAATTGACTGCGGCATCTTGACTGGCCTTGTGATTGACTACATCATCAATAACAAGGACATCCTTTCAAAGGTCAACACAGAAGATGTCCGAAGATGAGGAGATGGCAAAAGCGGACCAGCAGCAGGAGTGAATTATTCATTTGTTCGGATGTAAACTCAAGAAGTGAATATCTCATTTAGTAGTATGTAGATATGTGCAGTGAATGTGTGGATATTAAATCTAGAATTTTTAAAGAATGTAAATTCTGCATGTTGGTGGTGTGAGTAGTGTTGAAATACTGGAATGCAGATGGGTTTTTTTGTGGGTTTTTGTCTGCATCAAATACAGTTGAGTTAATGAAAATGACTATGTTCTTTCTGCAGTCAATTAGTGTAAATTGCGTGTTGTAAATTCTGCATTTCCTGGGATGTGAATTCGTGCAGCCAGTGTGTGAATTTTCATTAACGAGTACGAATACCAAAACAGAATGTGAATTCTGCATTTTTGATGAATGTGAATTGTGTTATTAGGGCATGTGAATTATTAGAGCATTTTTTGGACGTGAATTATTAGAGCATTTTTGGATGTGAATTCTTAGAGCATTTTTGGATGTGGTTAATGAAATTGCGTATTGTTTGTGGTGATGCCTATTCATGGGGGTTCTATTTGACATTTTTGGATGGACGTGTGGAGGTCATTTACTGCTATTGGATACTTGGTTCTATTTGACATTTTTTTGGATGGAAGTGTGGTGGTGGTTTACTGCTACTGGATACTTATTCAGGTGATAATTTATCAAGTCATTTATGCTTTTTGGAGATATTCTAGCCTGGTTCACTATTCTGGCACTACCAGGAAGATCCTTCAATTTGAGCTGTTTAGTCCTTGGATATTGTCTTTTGTTCTTGTGTTGGCATATGAACACCTGTTATGTTTTTTTTTTCTTTTCTTTTGGCCAGTCCATCAGCAGATTTAGGCTATTAGGGCCTGTGAATTGTTAGAATACAGCTACGGTTAGTGAGATCACTATATTATTTTTGCAGTCAACTGGTGTGAATCGTGTCGTGTAAATAATGCAATGCCTGGGATGTGAATTCTTTAGCCAGATTTAATTTTGCTTAACAAGAGAAAATCAAAAGGGGATGTGATATTCTTCATTTTTTTAGGAATGTGAATTGTGCTATTAGCATGTGTGAATTGTTAGAACATCTGAACGATCATAGAGAGGCCCTAAAGTCCTCATAGTTCTACATTTGGATGGCAGATTGCATATGAATATAAATCTGCTGTATTTGTAAATCTGCAAAAATATTTGTGGAGCATATGAACAATTGATGGCAGATTGCATCTGGATTCCAATCTCATAGTTATACATTTGGATGCTTGAAGCTTAGAGGCCCTTAAGTCCTTCATTGACTAAAACCATTTGGTGGTGGTGGTTCTGGTTTGCTCTTGTTTCTATGGTGATGCTCTCCACACCAGTAGAGGCAACTGGCCATCAAGACAATTTTTAGATGCATATTTCTTACAGTTTGCACTGTATAGTGGGGCACCACCGGAGTAAGGAGCTAAGACCCTAATTTCTCTCTTCTAACACGTGTTTTTGCTTTTCCATTTCTGGTATTAGGGTCTCAATCAACCAGCTCATTGTGCCCTTGATCAACATAGTGTTGTCAGCACGCAACATCTATGGGCTTCCGGTCTTTGAAATTGATGTTATCACATACAAGGAACAAATGTTGGAGCTGTATTGTGCTTTTGTTTAGTGACATTTTAGATTTCAGTTAGACTCTATGAAACCTAGGGCTAGAAATTCACATAGTTGGGCACACTTTCTCTCAAACTCCCTCTTTACTCCTCTTCATCTCAAACTCCTTTGAAGTAGTACCTGGATTGAAAAGAATAGAACTCCGGTATTAACTTACCCAAAAAAATAACTCTGGTATTAGTAAGAATCTTGTCTTTTAAAATTGAGAGGATCTTGATCTTGTCGGATGTCAACTCTTTCTGCCAAGCACAATCTTAAATTATGTCATATACTACGCAATCCTAACAGTTGGATAACAAGAGATGATTAAAGAGTTGAGCTGTTCTTCTCATAGAAGTGAAGCCACTGGAGTCCCGATGATAGTAAAAGTGTTTTTTTTTTTTTTTTTTGGTAAGTTTCACTTCCTGAAGATGCCATGGTGTTTAGGTAAATTTGTGAAGAAGACGCGTGCAGAATCGCTATAATCAAGGTAGGATTGTCCTTGATGGACAACCATCTTAACTCACCTCGACAATCTCTTGAACTCTTTCCCTGAATTTGTTCTCCTTTTTAGAACACATTTGACTTTGTGAATCCGTTGCTTTTACCATAGGTTCCGGCGTCCAATTTAGATGGATTTGGACATCTTGAAGAATCAATCCTGCAAAACCACGCACGCTGGAGTCTTTAAACTTCCTCAGTGGCTGCATTTAATTGTTACATGGAGTCTTATTGATCTACGTGTTGTGATGAGTCCTGTTGGAGTTTTGGCTGATTGGAGCTGTTCAACCTTTTGTGGATTATGTTGTTGCTCATTGCAATTGGTCCGCCACAGTAGACGAGAAAGAACTTTTCATTGGGTGTTTTGCCTGGTTGGATGAGTGACTAGAATTGCCCAAATTTGCCAACCAAACAAGGCTGCAGATGACACCTTGAAACCTAAAAATCCCTTACCAAGCATAATTTGATGGTATGGCACACCACATAAGTTGTCGATCCATAATGGCAGGCACTTCCCATCCAAACAAAACAAAAAAAAAAAAAATTCACACCCCTCAAATGATTTTTTTAGAACATTTGATATTTTTGTTTTTTTATCAGCAACAAGATTCTATTAAACCTCGACAAAGGCTACATCGAGGAAGAGAATTCACACCCCTCAGACGTACAATTCACACATCGCACCTCACTCACAAAAATACACAATTCACACCCAAAATAAGAGAATTCACATCCCTCGAATGCAGAATTCACACATTCCAAAATGAAAGAATTCACAACCCTTCTGAACAATTCACACCCTCCAAAATCACATAAGCTGTTATCCCAAATTTCCCAACCAAACAAGGCTGCAGATGGCACCTTGAAACCCAAAAATCCCCTACCAAGCATAACAACAGATGGCATGGCACACCACATAAGTTGTCGTCCCATAATGGCAGGCATTTCCCATCCAAAAAAATAAAAATTACACCCCTCAAATGATTTTTTTAAGAACATCTATTTTTTTTTTATCAGCAGCAAGATTCTATTAAACCTCGACAAAGGCTACATCGAGGAAGAGAATTCACACCCCTCAAACGCACAATTCACACATCGCACCTTACTCACAAAAATACACAATTCACACCCAAAATAAGAGAATTCACACTTACCAAAATGAAAGAATTCACACATTCCAAAATGAAAGAATTCACAACCCTTCTGAACAATTCACACCCTCCAAAATCAAAGTATTCACACCCCTCAACCTCACAATTCGCAGATCCTCTACACAACTCATTATTCATAGAGTTCATTCTTATTCTATATTATATTCAACTCTATTGTGTTTTGTGATTGTTTAATTTTCTGACCTGTTTGTATTCATCAAGCTCTAAAATGATAATGTCCTCAAACGATGTCTAGTCAACACCTGGGTCATAGTTTCATAAAAAATACCGTGTTCATCATCTTCAAAACGACCATCCAAGGCAGCCTCAACATTGCCATCCACATGCTTCCAGTTTCTGTTGTCTACCGTATCACCTCTAGTCACCACTAATGTAACATCCTCCATCCTTTTTTTTCCTGACCTGCAGAGTTTAAAACGGTCATTGTTTAGTTGTTTAGATTTGAAATTTAATTAGATGAGTGTACAAAAAGTTCCAATGCAATGATATTACAGTGACCAGTAGTTGTATTTTTTATCGAGACACCAGACACAAGTCACAAATGGGGGAGGGTAAATGTGAGGCACAAAACAAAGGGATGAGTTTACCATTAGATATGAGATGGAGAAAATTGCAGTGTACACTCAAGTCACACTGTATACTCAAGATGAGTGTACACTCAAAGGATGAGTTTAACACACAAGTCACAGTGTACACTCAAGATGCATACAAAATTACAGTGTACACTCAAAATGCAAAGTAATAGGAGATGGAGGTTTTACTTTTCAATTTTGCAATGTTACAGTTTATACTCAAAATGTATACAAAATTACACTCAAGATGCATACAAAATTACAGTGTACACTCAAGATGCATACAAAATTACAGTGTACACTCAAAATGCAAAGTAATACAGATGGAGGTTTTTACTTTTCATTTTTTCAAAATTACAGTGTATACTCAAAATGCATTCAAAATTACAGTGTACACTCAAACCCTAAACCGTCCAGTTACTCCTTATCACAGCCTACTGAATCTTTCTCCCTTAATCGGTACCTCTCTCTTCTCTGAATTACAGTGATGAGGTCTAGCAAGGAATTAATTCTCTATTTAGGATGCTAAGAATCTGAATTGAAGTTTTGGTAAGTACTGATAGATGATAAAAACTGTTCTTTGCACCCATCCAATATTAAAACAACTCGATAGTCCCATTTTGAATCTTCCCATTTGTGAATGCAACCCAGATACTTACTCTCCTCTAACAGGAACTTTAAAATTTTCTTTTGACCAGTGCAAACGCAATTGAAATCGATTAGCAAAAGTGATTCGTGCATGTCCTACGCTGTAGTGCAAAAATTACCTGAATCTTGAGGGCTTGATTGTGCGATTCAGATTTGGAAGTCCAATTGAACAGCCAAATGCAATTGAGATCGATTACCAAAACTGATTCGACTATTGTTGTGGCCCAACACAGAGAGAGAGAGGGGGGGGGGGGGGGGGTTGGAATGAGGCGGGTGGGTTTCATTTTTGGTTTAAAGACCCGAGGTTATTTTTGTCCGGAAAAGTTGTTTCGGGCCTTATGACCCAACAGTCAGAAAAATTGAAGAAGCTCCTCTCAAAAATATTTTCCTGGTGTCCTTTCTCTTGAAAATGTAAAACATATTGTATTTATGGCTAAGTGGCCCTTATAATTTCTATTTGTTTTAAGATAAATATTAAGTTCGCGTATCCATTACTATCTTATACTATTTCGTCCCCCAGATTTTTGACATGTTGATGCTTTTGACAAGCTATATGGATTTTTGACATGTTGATGCTTTTGACAAGCTATATGGTCCGGAGCCAATCCAAATTCCAATCTCGTTCATTTGTAAAGAAATGGTGGAAAAAAGTTAAAGGGTACTACAAAACTTCACTTTCTCTTCTTCTTTTTTCGGCAATTTTTTCCCAAGTTCTCACCTAATTTCTAAATCAAACTTCTGTACTATTTCTAGCGGTTGAAAATCTTTGGAGGAGGAGTCTAATTTTGTTCACCCGTCTAAAAAGTGGGTGAACAATACCTCCCTCCTCATTAGATGGTCGATATTCGCAAAATAAGTTACCTTGTTTTATCTTTAACCATTGCTAATAACTGTAGTTAGTTATTAATTACAAAAAAAAATAATACTCCAATATACAAGAATTTACTTGAAGGAAAAAATATATATAAAGAGAATCATAATTCAGCTGTGAAGGAGAATAGTTAGGGAAGAAAATAAAATCAGTCCAATTCTCTTGAAAATAGTAGTAAAATATATCATGGGTATATAGTTTATGTTATATTTTTACATGCTAAATTGTAAAAAAATAAACATTGACCGAAATCGGAACAAAAAATACTAAACTGGACTTATTTTGCGTATGTGTTGGATTTAAAAAAAAAAATTAATCCATATTTTTTTACTTTGTCCATTTCTAAGTAGTCAAAAACTTCAATAAAGAAAAGGCCAAAATCTATTGTGTAATCCACTAATTGTGATTTTTTTTACTATTCTTTCAAGTCTTTAGGTACTCTAAAATTAAAATTACTTGTATTTGAAATTGAAACCACTTTGGATGGTTGGAACGCAGCAATATACCCCCGTAGTGCGCATCGCCCAATCTCACTATAAAGACCCGAGTTCTTTTTTAGGTGGGTGAACAAAATCAGACTCTTGGAAGAGAGCCAAGAGCGTCAAATACCAGTTTCAGGTTGGTAGCTGTTGCTGTTCAAAAAAAAAGGTAGATAGCTATTTTGTCACGAATAGAAGTCTAAATTTGTCAAACATTTGGACCGGATTTTGTTCTCAATTGAATTAACTCAGCCCATCCGTTCAACAAAACAAAACTTACTCTGCCGGCCCATGGTCATGTTTAGCCCGTTTGAGTTGTCAGATTAGGCGGGTGCCTAGGTTACAAATCTAGGGATAATTTTATTTCCGCCTCGTCCCTGCCTCTGACCTTTCTGCTCTAATTTAGCCCGTTTGAGTTGTCAGATTAGGCGGGTACCTAGGTTACAAATCTAGGGATAATAATTACTTCCGCCTCATCCCTACCTCTGACCTTTCTGCTCTAATTTGAGCGGGTAATTCCAAATCCGATAAGCAAATGGGATGCGATGATATTTGCTTCACACAGTATATTTTAATCCAATCTGACACCGCCTCACTGTCATCCTAATACGATAACTTCAAAATCCCTACTTCATCAATTGTCATGTTCCAGTTCAAAAAATGTGGACACCGAGACCCTCTCTCTCTAAAAAAAAAAGAGCTTCACCTAGGGTTTTCCCTTTGGGGAGGGGCGGCAGCCTCTCCCTCTTTCTCCTCTCTTCCTGTGTTCCGATGTATCCATCTTTCCGTTTTTTGAGGTTGATCAACGGTGATGCGCGGCAAGGTCTTGCTCCGGCTCTAGTGGTGGCGTGGGGTTTGCTCCAGACCGTTTTACCCCTTTTCGGCTCAGATCTGGAAGTTGGTGGTCGGCGGCGGTTAATAACGACGATGCTTGGGTATGGTCCTCTCTTTTTTCAATTGTTTTTGTTCTCTTTACCGGTTGGTCTTCCCAATCCGGCGTTGTACCAGTCTGGTTTCCCCATATCCAGTAGGTGATGATTGAAGGTTAATAATTTCTTTTGTTTTCGTTTGTTCTACTCGTTGTGGTCTCGTGGGATGGTGGTTTTACCTGCCTTTCTCCCCCGGGGCCAATATCCGGTCCGTTGTGGGTTTCTGGTCAGTTGTCGAGCCCGGAATTCCGAAGTGCCAGCAGAAACTCGCACTAAAGCATCCCTTTTGTAGCTGTGAGGGACCTGATTTTCCTTGTGTTGTGAATGCCAACGTTAGCCGCTAATCAACAGGACCGCTCCGATGGATTGAGCTCTGAGTTGCTCTTCTATTGATACTCGGATGGGACTCTACGTCGCATTGCGTCGGTCTGCTTTTTTGTAATAATGTATCTTTGAGCCTTATGCCCATTGAGGTTTGCTCGTGTCCTTATGTTAGTAGTGTTAGCCCTTTCCAACTCTTTTGATTTTTCATATAAGTGCCGTTAGGTTTCTTGAAATGAAATTTGCAGTTAATAAAAAAAAAAATCAATTGTCATGTTTCATCAATTTACCTTTGTCTTCTTCTTAAAAATGCTTCAAACAAGACGGATACCATTTAGATGTGCACTGTCTCCGGAATAAGAGCTCATTTGTTATTATTACTCCTCACTTTTTTTAGTACTCTAGAGTATCTTTTTTTGTTCAGTAGTGAATAGAACTTATTCTCGAGTCACATGGCATAACATGTGTCACGTACTCCTACTTTGGAATATTCGTATGAGATTCCCGGTTCCAAAAAAAATGGTGTTCCTCCTTTTTGAAGTGTTTTGAATTGTTAGATTGTATGTGTTTTGTTTTTTATTTTAAAATTTTTACATGATCTAATGGCCAGAAATGTACCGGAACAGAGGAACAGAGGTTTTGAAACAGAGGATTTGATTCCTGGAATATTCTCTGTATTGATTCCTTTGGTAAAAAATCGCAGTTTTACAAGTTCCGCTTTTTCAAACACGCATGTGGCTTAGAGTTTATAGGTCATGCATGATGAAGTGAATGTATATAGATTTTATTTTTTTTGGAACAGCTAAAAGAGTGGGAAGGGGTGACCAACGTAGCAATCCTCCATGAGAGTGACATTTGGGATTCCCGATCCATCCTAAATTGTTTATCCTTTTTTTGTATAACTTTGCTATTTTTTATTGCTTAGAATATCTTTGGTGGGCTCTTGGTAAGGCTCATAAGTCATAAGGGACATGGATAAGGTTAATAAATATGTTTTCATTTTCGTGCTCCAATGAACTCTCTACAGTAGCTCTTAAGTTCGTTCTCAGTTGATTTGTTAATTTTCAAGAGGGAGTTGAGAGCGAGGAGAACGAGAGGGGGAGAAGAGAGAGGGGGAAATAAAGGACCCACTTATATTTTTTTGAGCCGATTCTAGAGAGCCCGTCGGAGTATCATTCCACTCCTAAATTAGCAAATCATTAGCACATAAAATTGAACCACGCTTTTACTTCGGCATCAATTTTAAGACCCAAATTTAGAGAGTGCACGGGAGATATTGTTACATCTTTGAATTTATACTGAATTTAATAAGTTATTTTTTAAAGCTAATGCGTGGGCTAATAACCTACATTAGGATAGTAAAAATATTTCGTGCGATGATGCTAACCTTCATTTAGTATTTTTCTTAACTAATGCGTGGACTACATTAAGATATATAGTAGGAGTATAAAATGAAAAGGTTCTTAAACAAAGAATGCTTTTTGGGTTATTTTGGAACTAATGACCGTTAACACATGCACTTAACTTTTGACAATCTTGTGTGCTCCATGATTATTAATGATCCTTCATTTACACGTGGTTCATACAAAAAAATATGATTCAACAATTGGAGCCATATATTAATTTTTATTTTTAGACAAAAGATAAATGTTAATTGGTTTGTAAAAGAAAATAGAAAACTTTAATTGCAAATCATATCAATAATATCGGACCGTGTAGGACCCGTACGATGCGCAATAAGCATTGGTTCAATCATGGCTTGGTAAAACTACTCTGGTAGTCTAGTTGGCCAAAGTGAATGAGATAAGATTCTCATATCTCCTCGTACATAGACCTCTCAGGCTCGAATCCCTCTCATGCCAATTGCTGAGACTTTTGTGGATTTGCGTGGAGGGCCTTTGGCCAATTACCCACCTAGGTGGTGCTGTGGTGACAATCTGTCCTCTCGGACACTAGCTATGGATCAATCGGATATTTCACAGCGGGTCGGGAACCCCAATAGTCACACCCATGGGGGGTTGCTACTCTGTTTGCCCTGTCCCACCCTTTTCCAGTTTAAAAATAAATAAAATCATTGCTTGGTAAAAGAAAAATAAAAATATCAATTGCATGCATTATTGTGCTTAATTTAAGCACTTAAGTACTTGTCTAATTTTTCTTCATTTCCCCTTCGCTTATATCATAAGAGGAGAATAATAGTTTCATTAATCAAGACAAAAGCCTATCTTCTCTTAGTGAGTTGTCAAACGTTGTATTTTCTTTAATTATAGTATTCATTATTCACGAAGTTTGTGTTTGTCAAAGTAGTTTACTGAAGCGAACGAATCAATCGTTGTGGTTTACTTTGAACGAGTGGGTATCAGTGCTGATTGATAAATTATTATAGGGAAAGAAATTTTTTATATCGAAAGAGTAAATCAACGTTTGAAGATTTTAAAGCAATTAACCTAGGGCTTGTACGCTAGCGGTTATTTCCCGATTCTCCTTCAAGGGAGACCAGAGTTCGAATCTCGGCGAAGGCGTTTGGGGTTTAGGGTTATAGATAGCCTCTAGACTCTCCTCAAATCTAACTCACTAAAACTCCCCCGCTAACCTCCTACTGATGTATCATGTATATCGAATGACAAAAAGAAAAGAGAGAGAGAGAGAAGATTTTAGAGTAATTGTTCAGTGTTCTAGGAATACTCTCACATTATTATATTCCTAATTCCTCTATAATCATATATTTATACCAAATTCAGTTATAACCTATTAGTAAATTAGCCATGAGAAAGTAATAAGAGTATATTTCACAAAAATGACTTAATGTGTTTTACGAGACATGTCATTTTCTTATAATACCTCAACCTAAATTGACTCAATAAATTAACCAATTTTATTAACTTATTGCCAATAAGGCAGTTTGTGGAACACCGAACACCCTCTAAGTGCTTAACCATGAGGTTGTATATTTGATTCATCGTGGCCAACCATCTCAAACCTTGGGACCATTGGGGGTTATGTCCGGTTGTTACCTTCAGAGTCCCGGAATTAGTCGATGTGCGCACAAGATGACCCGGACATCCGGTCACAAAAAGAAAAAACAAATGCACGATTATAAAAATAGCACCCAATAATTTTTATTGGGGCATTGTTGGGGCATACAATGCTCATAACATAAAATAAAAAGTGCTATTTCTAAAAAAATTCTAATTAATTGGGTATCGGACATAAATTTTTATTTCTCTAATTCCTCTAAAAAATTCACAAAAAATTGCCGCAAAACTAACAAACGTGAAAAAATTAAACAAAAACAAAGCCCAGAAAGCCAACTGAATTTTTTTGGGATTTTGGGTTTTGGCAAAAATTGCATTTATTCATTTTGCGTTCATTTTTTTGTGATTTATCACTTCGTCCGATGAAAGGAATCTAAAAAGAAAAAAAAAATTATGATCAAAATCTTAAAAAAAAAATTATTAAAAACAAAAATAATCCAAAATAGACTGATTTTTTTGGATTATATTTGTCTTTATTCACAAAAATATTAGTTGGGTTCATAATTGTTTACTTATTAGATTCCTCTCGAGATGAGTCAGTAATCCACAAAAAATAAACACAAAATTAATAATTGCTTAAATTTTTGAATAAGGACAAAAAAAAATCCATTTGAATTATTTTTGGAAAAACTCAAACCAATAGATAATTAACAACTTTATTTCGTCCCAAAACATTGTTCCCTCTTTAGAATTTTTTTTTTAATGTAGATATAATTATTACATTGTAAAATTTTAGTTTCCTCAATTGCCCTTAGCATTATTTTATTTATTGGATGTAAGTTTGTTTGGGTGCTAAAACAGGGACTTGAATTATGGGATGGCGACAAAAAATAGAATAATAGACTAACTTTATGCGATAGAGGGATCAAGTAGCTAGTATCTCTTCGGAGTGATCCTTGTGGTTTTGATGAAGAAAAACAAATTAGATAAAAATTAAAATATAGAGAAAAGTTTCCCTTTTGGAAGGGGGAATTAATTTAATGAAATTGGGGGTTTGCCCTTTCCTGAGTGGGAATGAAGGGTTCGTTGACTTCGTTCACATAAAATTCAATAATTCATGTCTAGAAGATTGATTCCGAAAGTTTTGGCCTCACATGAAATTCAATAATTCATGTCTTGAAGCTAGTTCCAAAAGTTTTGGCCTCACGTCAATAATTCATGTCTTGAAGCTTGATTCCAAAAGTTTTGGCCCAACCTCCAATATTATTAGGTCCCATTCCACCGATTCATAAAAGTCAAAAAGTCAACTTATTATAAAAATTGAGATAATTATTTTTTCACAATACATCACATAAAAAATTATAAAAAATCAATAAATTGTCTTGTTCTGAAGTTGCCCACTTGTGACTTCCTCTACCGAGTCACCATAAGCAGATTATGGCATAAAGAAACTTTATTCGATAGGTTAAGTTCATAAATCTCTAATGTCAACGGACAGCACCAAGGTTACTCTGGTTAGTTAATGAATTTGTAATTAACTAATGTTCAATTTTTGAGGTCAAAACTCTAGTCTCAATGTGGATAGCTTGTCTTTAATTAGGCCGGGAAGAGAATTAGTCGAGACACACAAAAACTAACACAGACTCCCATGACCAGTGAAAAAAAAACAGGTACACGACTTATGGGAGCCCTAGATAAACTCCTTTTCGTTTTAAAAGCAGTTAGGGGCAATTAATTTCTCTTTCATATTATAAAAAATAAATTATCTATGCCGAGATTAAGAAATTTATGAAATAAATTCTTGTCGCTCAACTCAAAAGATCACGAAACCCCATCATCATCACCACATGATATTGTACTACTAGTATTTACTCCTATAATTTGACAGTTCACGGGAAGACCTTGACTGACTTTTTTTTTTTTTTTTTTTTTTATGGGGGGGGGGTTGGCCTGATTTGGCAAAAAAAAAAAAAACATATTTTTTAGTTTTTTGGTTTATGTTCCAATAAACCATAAACTCTTTTGGATCAAAAAAATGATTTTTTTGGTTTATCTGGCGTCCTAGCTCCATCTTAACCATTGGTTTAAAACATGTGTCAGCAAAAAATCAACACCGATTTTTTTGCCATAGGAGCCTGGTTTATTCCCCCAAATAAACCAAAAAAATATGTTTTTTTTTATTTGACAAATTTGGCCTAGTGTTAGTTAATGTATACGAGGAAAATGACTTGCCTTAAAAATCATAAAAATTCAAAAAACCAAAAAATCAAGGTAGTGGAACAAAGCCTCCAATGGATAGTATGAGAAATTTCTCACTTTTATGAGCTAGTTGTCCTGCAAATAGTGAAAACTCAAATTCAGGAAGCATGGTTTATAAATAAATAAAAAAATCCGAGACAAACAAACACTACGTCAAAAAATGATATTATCGGCGGTTAAAAAATCGGCCATTAAAGGCATGAAAACCGCCGGCAATATTATTACCGGCGGTCTTATTAATGCTGGTAAAAGTTTTTTCAAGAAAAAATTGTGTCCAGAGATTCAAACCCACAGCCCTTTTTATAGAGCCCCTTTTCAATTTTATTTGAAAAATATTAAATTTATATTATATCGACTATTATCACCGACGATTTTTGAGTTTACCGCCATTAATTGCCACATTTACCGGCAATTGTGTTACCGCCGGTAATAGTATTTTTGCCGGCGGTTTGTCATCAATGCCGATAATTGCACTATTTACCTACATTTTTCATCACCGCTGGTAGAGGCAATATTTGGCGTAATGAAAATAAAACCTACATGTGGACTGAATGTCGAGTCATATCTAATTAATCTCACTCACCCCGCCTAATAAAATTAGTTTTTTTTTTCCCTGGGATTAAGAATTGGTTTAGATGTCATATCTTGTTTAGTTATTGTCTTATTTGTTTATCATGGCAAAATAGTCTATTCCAAAGGCAAAATGAACATATTCGATTGAAATATATATATTTGTAGATGCAAAATAAGGGTTTGTTTGATAACTAAATTCAACATGTAAAACTGAATACATTACAATTATAGGAGTAAGTAATTAAAACTTTAAGTGCTCATATAATTTTAAGTTGGTTTGATAACCTCATTTCATCATACTTAAAATTTTAAGTGCCTTTAAAAATGAAGACTTAAAAGTCACAAAAATAAACTCATTCCATCATACTTAAAATTTTAAGTGCCTCTTAAAATGAAGACTTAAAAAGTCACAAAAGTAAAGTAATCTACTTAATTTTGACTGAATTTCTTAGTTGTACACCACCTATTGCATTGCCACTGCCACCACCCCCACCCCTCCACGGCTAATACCACTACCACCAGCAAATTGCAACCACCGTTAACACTACCACCACATCCATTACCATTATCATCACTAAGCCACCACCGTCTCCGCCACCACTATTCCATTGTCGTCGTCGCCATCACCGCTCCACCATTTTCACCGCCACTACTACCACTGTTGCCACCACCGTGCCACCACTGCCACCATAACCACTACTCCATCGCCATAGCACCACCACAAGTACCACTGCCACTACCGCTATAGCACCACCATGCCATTACTGTTAGAACTACCACCACCACCACTCTGCCTTCGGACCACAACCACTACCTTGCCACCGCCTTCACTACCACCACTACAACTCCATCATCACCACCACCACCACCATCATGCCACCGCCATCACCATTACCACTACCACTACCATCACCACTCCACTGCCACACAACTACCCCCCCCCCACACACACACTATTGTCGACATCACTACGATCACCACCACTGCATGATCGGTACAATCATTACCCACCACCACCACTCTAGCGCCATCACCTCTACAATTGCGCGACTATTATCATTACCACTGCCACCACTATCTCTCCGTATCCTCATCTTTTTCCACCGGTACATTTATAACAAAATCCTTCACCACCACGACTAAGCCACTACCTGCTACTGTCACCACTTATACCGCTCTTTATTGTCTCTCCACCTCCTTCTCCACCACCCTCCTTCCACCCCAGGGACGGAGCCAAGATTTTACTTCTGTGGTGGCGAAAATATATATTCTGAAAAAATTTAGTGGTGGTGAATCTATATAATTTAGGGATAAAAATTTTATTTTCTATATAATAAATTGCATTTTTTTTGAAAATCTTGTGGCGGCGGCCGCCACCACTTGTCCCCCACTGGCTCCATCCCTGCTTCCACCACACCTCTGTTAAAACCACAACCAACACAATAAAACCATCAGCTCCACACTACCAACTGTCGCCACCAACACCATTACTGTCATCTCCCCACCACCACTTCTCCACCATTACGACTACAAACACTTGATATTCTTTATAAAGTTAAAATACAACAATTAAAAATAATTTAATTTAAGTTAAATTAACTTATCTTTATATCAAAACAGATTGAGCTCTTGACATTTTTATCAAATAACTTTTCAGGTTAAACTAACCAGCATTCAATTTCCAATACCTAATTTTTTTCAGCTTTCAACTTAAGTTTTCAGTTTTATCAAATGACACCTAAAAAAAAATAAACAAAGTTAACCGAACATTACCTAAGGGGGTGTTCCGCTAAGATTGGTTTTTTGGTTTTTTGACTTTTTTATGTGAGAGCTCGAAAAACGCGTAGTTTTTTTTGTAGTTTTTTATGTGATGTATTGTGAGGAGATGACCTGTCTCGAAAAGCGTAATAAGCTGGCTTTTGGTTTTTTGAGTTAGTAGAACGGGGCCTAAATATTCCCATTTTATCAGTTCAGTCAAACAAACAACATCGAGGTCAATATCTAATGATCCTTGATGATACATAACAATTCATAAGTTTTTACTTTCCCGTCCCAAATTTCTTATCCACTTCACTATTTAGGATACTTTAAAAGAATTATTTATATTTTCGAATGTATGATGTTATATATATTCGATATGGGTATCGTTTGATAGTTCTCGATGAGTTCAATTAATTTCCAAAACTGTAAAAAAATAAAAAAACATAGATTGAAAGATATAAACAATTGAAAAATGACAAGTATGCCAAAAAAATGGAGAAGAAATTCGGGATGGTATCTTTTCTATTTGTGTTAATTACTCTTCTTATTCCTCTTGTCCCCTAATCTCATCTAGGGTAAACTCTCATCCCAAACCA
The DNA here is from genome assembly GCA_036023075.1 of Gaultheria prostrata. NCBI lineage: Eukaryota > Viridiplantae > Streptophyta > Magnoliopsida > Ericales > Ericaceae > Gaultheria > Gaultheria prostrata. The sequence continues at coordinate 45,223 of JAXBDA010000441.1, read as the reverse complement.
AACAGGCTCTCATCTCAAACCAAACAAACTTTCAAGAAATAATTGTCGAGGGCCCTGCGCGCACATCGGGTGCCCACGACGCATTTATATGAACTCAATGACTATGGGGCGTTTTGGTAAAATAATTGAATTAGATTAATTTTTTTATCCTTATCCAAAAAAAATTTCATTTGTTAGTTTCGCGTTGATTTTTGTTTGGATTATTTGTTCATCTCGATGAGAGAAATCTAAAAAGTAGAAAATTATGAAAAAAAAAATCACTGGAGAAAAAAATAATTCAAAATAGGTACATCTTTTGTGTTATTAATTTTGTTCATACTCATAAATTTTTTAGTTTGGTTAATAATTTTTACCTTTTAGATTCCTTTCCACTAGACGAACAAAAAATTCTAAAAATTCAACACAAAATTGACAAATGTGAAAAAATTGAGTAAGGACACAAAAAACTTGGGCTCAATTATTTTAGCCCAAACACCCACAAGTATACGGGGTAAGTCACATGTTTTTATCTTGACAAATTCAGGAATGAAAATCGATCAATTCCCTTACCAATATTTGAATAAGTTGATTTTTAAGGGTATCTTAATACCGTGTTTTAAATAACTTGAATGATTCCGATCATTTGCATGAGATCTCAGAATGAATCTTTTTACAGTTGTATATCTTTTGGGAACAACTATAGCTCTAAAAGGGTGATGATTTTAACACTCCCTTTCTTCTAAAAGAGCAATGATTTTTACACTCCCTTTTTGATGTATGAATTCCATTTTTGTGAAAAAAATTATACATAAAAATTGAAGTAAAAGATGATTGCATTCCTAAAAAATAGAAGTGTGAAAATCATTTCCCCTCAACGCGAGTGATTATTCCATCTTCGTGGAGCATTATTGCATGGCGACGAATTGTAAACCATACATTTATATGGATTCCACACTGACACACCGGTGCACCACACATTTGTATGAATTTAATTTTTTTTCACCCTCTGTAAATGAGAACGAATATAACCGTCCCCTTATTGTTTGAAATGGTATATGTCTCATTAGAAAGTAATGTCATTCCACCAAAAAGCGATATCGTATTGGGACCTCTACCATTTCAATCAATGAGGGAAGAGTTTCGTTCACCCTCCCACAAATGATAAAGGTACAACAACTCAGCTCGAATATGAGTTCCACATGGCAAATGTGACGTCGTAAGTCTTATCTGTCCCATATAACTCCATTCATTATATGGGTTCCACTTCGCAATTACTAGTCCTATACAATCTGTCTCTATCCTCCACGTTTTAAACTAATCATATTTACAGTCGCACCGCCGGAGATTCAGCTTCTTTCCATCAGAGCTTGTCAAGCCTTACCCGCAAATTCTAGAGAGAGAAACATAGAGAAAGAGAGATCACCGATTAACGACTCCTCCTCCTCCTCCTCTTCTTCTTCTTGCTTCCAATCCAATCCAATCGATAAAACCACCACCAACCCTATCCAATTTCTCAACACCGTTCCCCCATAAACCACAAAATTCGCCTGATCCGATTCAACAAAACTACAATTCACGACCAACAAACTATGTAAACAATTCCCAATTTTCTTTAATTTGCGGCAGTAAGATTCGTTTTTCGGTCGCGAATCAGCCAATTGTTTATTCTCTGAAAAAAAAACCTCAATCAATAATGGAGGAAATCTCAGTGCCACCGTATTCTTCTCTCTCATCGGTCGCCACTCTTCAGTTTCTCCGTGGCCTCCTCCGTCTTCATTGAATTTTTAAGGCTTTCTTGGTTTTAAATTTTCAATCCCGTTTTATAGGGTTTCCCAATTCGCTCTATCCGTCGCGTGTTTTAATTCTTATCTGTTACTTAAAAAGGAAATATGAATGTGGGAAAGTCTCAGGTTTGGCAGCCTTGTAAGAAGAAGCGGTTTTGATTTGTAGAGAGAGAAAGAGCGATTCGTCTAGAGAGAGAGAGAGAGAAGCAATGGATGGTATCTGTATCATCTGTGAAATCTCAGATTCGTAACAGTTGTTGATCTTGAGGTTACAGAGAGAGAGACAAAGAGAGATTCATACATTGAAGGAGAGAGAGAAAAACATATACTTTTAGAGAGACAGAGAGATGGCTTCGCGATCTAGTGGTGGTGGTGGTGGTGCGAGTGGGAGCGGGATTGGAAGGACGAAGGTTGGGAGGTATGAGCTGGGGAGGACGCTTGGGGAGGGAACTTTTGCGAAGGTGAAGTTTGCTAGGAATACAGAGACTGGAGAGAATGTGGCTATAAAGATTTTGGACAAGGAGAAGGTTCTCAAGCATAAGATGATTGGTCAGGTACTCTCGAGATCTTTCTCTAATTTTGATTGATTAAATTCTTTGATCTTGTTTGAATATGCTTGATGGATTTTATAACAGAGATTCCATGTGGGTGTTTTGTCAAAACTGTTAATGGGTAAAAACTCATACTTTCTAGTAGAATATACAATTTTTTATTTTTTTTGAACCATAGGAGGAGAATATACAATTGATTCTCTTAATTTTTGTGGGAATATAGATTCCTTGTGTGTTTCTCAAGTTCTTAGGTGGGTGTTTGTCAAACCTTTTAATGTGAAAAAGTGTTTCTTTGGACTTAGTTTTTTTGGAATAAAGATTCGTTGTGGCCTGTGGGTTTGTCAAGATTTTAGATGGGCGAAACCTGATTTTTTCAGCAGAAGCAGAAAAAATGGTAGCTTCTCAGTTAAGCAGGTCATTTATTTTTCCTTCCTCGTGACCCGTGGCTGTGTATTCGTTTACGCGTTTCTGTTTAGTTTAGTTTTCCAATCATTACTCCAATTTTCAATTATTGTTCTCATTTATCTCTCTATCTCTTTCCACTCCTTATCCTTATTTCCAATCATTATCATAGTCATCTCTCCACTCATTACCCCTACAAACAAAACAAAACTACCAAAACGAACACAACCAAGAAGTAGTAGAGAATTGCATAACTTTTTGTATTTTGAGTTATTTTTGTATAAACATTTTAACATTTTTTTTTACTTTCTGAATAGAGCTACACAATTATATATCCAAAAAGTACTAAAAAATCTGTAAAAAATTTGATAAAAAATTCATTAAAGATGAAAAAAACACGGATGACAAAACAGTGAAAACTTTTAGAGAGAAATTTTCAAAGATCAGAACCAAACAAAGTATATTCTGGGACTGATTGGTGTTTTACTGTTTTATTGTTGGCTTCTGATTTTCCCAGTATTAGTAGTTAGAATCTGGTTTAATATGGGTTTAACAGAAATCCTATGGCTGATTTGGCTTTTTGGTGGGTTGGTCCATGTGGGCTTCTGATTTTGTAAGTGGTATGATAGTTAGGTTCTGCTTGATTAGGTGTTTAACAAGGATGCCTGGACTCATTGTCTTTTTAGTGGTTTGGAACTGTATTGTCTCCTGATTTTCAAAGTAGTAATAGTAAGATTCTGCTTGAGTAGGGGTGAAACAGAAATTCCATTACCAAGTTGGTTCTTTAGTAGTTTGACTTTTATTGGCCTCTGATTTTACCTGTAGTCATTGTTAGATTCTGCTTTTGGTTGAAGTCTTGACACAGATTCCATGATTGATTGACGTTTTCTAGAGTTTGGCGTGTATGGGCTTCTGATTTTCCAAGTAGTGGTAGTTTTTTTTTTTTGACAAGTAGTGGTAGTTAGGTTCTGCTTTAGTACTGGTTTAACTGAATTCCACTAGTGATTGGCTTTAGTGGATGTTTGTTGCAGCTGAACTTATGGTGAACTGAAAATTAAAATCAGAAGCTGAAAGGCATCAAAATGTAGTGTCCAAAAACAATTAATTTTTTTCTAAGCTTTGAAAGTAGTTTTTCTCACCCATAAGCCAAAAAGGGTGATGCATATCCGAGACAAGAAGTCATTAGCTGTGGCACGTGAGCTCCAACGATGCTCCCTTAATAGTTTTAGCTGTATTGGCTTCTGATTTTCCAAGTAGTAATTGTCAGGTTCTGCTCGAGTATCAAGAACCCCTCACTTATAAAAATCTTAATTAACAATACCATCAAAAGAGGTGTACCTATAGAGGAGAAGTTGAGGGAAAATAGGCTTAGGTGGTTTGGGCATGTCTAACGTAGATCAGCGGATGCAGTAGTTAAGAGAACGGATAGGATAGCTTTGGGTAGCAACGCTCCGGGTAGGGGAAGACCCAAATTGACATTAGATGCGGTAGTGCGCAAGGATTTGAGTCTACTAGGTCTAAGTGAGCAAGCAACACTTGACAGAGCTCAATGGAGGAAAAGGATTCATGTAGCCGACCCCAATTGATTTGGGACATAAGGCTCGGTTTAGTTTGGTAATACCATCAAAAGAGGTGATTTTTTTGTGCCATACGAAGGTGGCATGGCGCAAAAGAGCATGTTAAAAGCATAAAAACATAGTGCATTAATATATCTTACCTTTGAAAGCTCTCTAAGTCATCTCGCAAGTACGTGAAAACCCTTCTTTTTGCTTGACTCTTCACTTATTAAGAAAATAGGCTGACTCTTCACATACCAAAAGAAAAGAACCAACTCTTCTCATGCGTTCGCCTTCATCATTTAGGTGAAAAAGGCGCAAAAAGTGTACGCCTCTGTACGCATTCGACGGATGGGCGAATGCCTTTGTGATTCTGGTAAAAAATACCCCCCATGGGCTTTTTCGCTGTGCCTTACCTCAAGGCGAGCCCCAAAATCGCCTTTTAAACATTGTTTGGGACTACTGGTAACTTAACATGGTATCAGAGCTCTGGTTGCGAAAGTTCTTGGGTTCAAGTCTCTCTATTTACATTTGTTCTCCGTTTGCATTCTGGTTCTTCCCTTCGTATTCTGTTATGCTCTATATCTTTTGTATTCTGTTCTGCTCTTTATCTCTTTTGTGTTCTGTTTTGCTTTATCTCTGAATGTGCATCTCCACGTGCAAGACGGAGTTCCATGTGAGGGAGAGTGTTAGATAGCTTGATATACATTGTTGGGCCATTTCCTAACAGCTTAAGCTTGTGGAACTACTGGTAACTTTAACACTTTTCACCTTTTAGTTTCAATGTGCATCTCCACGTGCAAGACGGAGTTCCATGTGAGGGAGAGTGTTAGATAGCTTGATATACATTGTTGGGCCATTTCCTAACAGCTTAAGCTTGTGGGACTACTGGTAACTTTAACACTTTTCACCTTTTAGTTTCTTATTGCGCTTTTTAGTTGTTGCATTACTATTGTACACATATGACCTCTTCTTGTCTATACGCTATTTACCTCCTAAACTGTGTCCACATTACAAATGCGTTTTCTCTCTGCAGATTAAACGTGAGATTTCAACCATGAAACTAATCAGACATCCAAATGTCATTCGTATGTTTGAGGTCAGAAACTGCTTCCATGCATCCTGTTCTATCAGATGTAAAGTTGCAGATGGCTTTCAAGAAAATGAGAAATAGTGCACTCATTGGGGAATGTTTTGCATTGATGAATCAACCATTTTACTTTTGAACAACTCATATATGTCTTACTGACTCTAGATTTTCTGTTGTAGGTTATGGCCAGCAAGACAAAAATTTACATTGTTTTGGAATTTGTGACTGGGGGTGAACTATTTGACAAAATTGTAAGAAAGTGATTGCTTCTCTTTGCCCCCAACGATAATATTGTGCTGTGCAATTTGCATGGTTTTGATTATCTTGAGTTAATTTATGGGATCTAGGCTAGTAAAGGGAGATTGAAAGAAGATGAAGCAAGGAAGTATTTTCAGCAGCTCATAAACGCGGTTGATTACTGCCACAGCAGAGGTGTTTACCACAGAGACCTGAAGGTAAGGCAATGACTGATCTTCAAATGATAATTTCCGTCAAAACTGGAGTTTTCATATACATATCATTCACATACATATATTATTATTCTTTTATAACTCACAGCCTGAGAATTTGCTACTGGATGCAAATGGAGTTCTTAAAGTTTCAGATTTTGGATTAAGTGCTCTACCTCAGCAAGTTCGAGTAAGTATTACGGTTCCCTATTTCTTGTTGGAATAATTCAGTAATTTTAAGTGCCACAAATTCTCTGTTTGTATTGATGCTAATGTTATGGTTATTCCGCAACTTAATTCATATCACGATGGATGAAAAACTTAAATTTGAGCTTCCGACTCTTTTTATGCAGGAAGATGGGCTACTACATACCACCTGTGGAACACCAAATTATGTTGCTCCTGAGGTATTTTTGTAACTTCTGGTGCAAGTATTTTATCCATTCTCTTTCAAACCGCTGGTTTTCTTTTCTTTACTTTCACAGGTGATCAACAATAAAGGATACAATGGAGCTAAGGCAGATCTGTGGTCTTGCGGTGTGATCCTCTTTGTCCTTATGGCCGGCTATCTTCCTTTTGAGGAGTCCAACCTCATGGCATTATACAAAAAGGTTTTCTTTTTTCCCTTGGTTATTTTGTTGTAATCCCATCAGTTGTTGTCATTTTCTTTCTTTCTTCCCTGTTTGGTTAGTTACGAAATTGTCTCACTTTACACTAATTGATTTATGAGGCCAGTTAAATGTTTAGTGCACAGCACGGTGCATAGCACACAGGTGCACAACACCCACCCCAAGTCCGTTTCTTTGGTGAGGATTAGGTGAGGCGTCTTGATCAAGCCTCGTGAATGAATGCTAGATTTTTTCAGATCCACTGCAAAGGTTACAATTGTTTGAGTACCTGACTTTGGAAATGCTTTGGTCAACTGTATCTGGCATTTTATTCTTTCATATACATTAGTACATGTAACTGTGTAAGCAACAATTTTAATGGTAGCAACCTATTTTTGAAGCACTTTTCTTGATTTTCTGTAAGTTCTTTCTCCTGTGAAGATCTACGATGCTTCTCTTGAACTGCTCTAAAATATTTTGCTCTAGAGAGCTTCATGTTCTTTTTTTATGCAATCTGAGCTCCAAATATTGTTCCTTGGAATAGCACTGTAGCGTTTATTTGCGGGACTTGCAGTTACAGTTAGAGAGCTGCAATGATGGAACAGGAGACCAATAGAGCATACATTGAATTTTCTAATGCCAAAATTTGTATTTATCATGTTTCGCATAGTGAACGGTATATGGTTTAACAACGTATCTGCCCTAGTTCGGTAAATGATGGTCATCTGCATGGCTGTATCAGTATGAGGGTATGTCATTTGCATTCTACTTTCTAAGGTTGAAATATAAGTAGAGAAGGGCTTCCCATTTTGCAGATATTCAAGGCTGAGTTCACATGTCCTCCGTGGTTTTCCTCGAGCGCAAAGAAACTTATCAAAAGAATCCTGGATCCTAATCCAACGACAGTATGTGGACTTTTCTCTTGTTCTAGGAGTTAAATGCAGTAAACTCTGTTGTCATTTGTTAAAGAGAACATTGCATCCATGCATTAAAAGTTTGTGTGAAATTCCCATTCTGATTTAAGACGCCTGTAATGCTAACGCCATTTATATTTTATGGTGTAAATCAGCGCATTACAACTGCTGAGGTCATTGAGAGTGAGTGGTTTAAGAAAGGGTACAAGCCACCTACTTTTGAACAGGCAGATGTTAGTCTAGACGACGTGGATGCTATTTTCAATGAATCAGGGGTAGCAATCTCTTGTTTACTATTTATTTGATCATTCTGATCATGTTCCTTCTGGAGTGTTTTTTTACTCTTTTTTTTTTGTGGTGAAGGATTCTCCTAACCTTGTTGTGGAAAGGCGGGAAGAACGACCTCCTGTTTCTTTGAACGCTTTTGAGCTTATCTCTAAATCTCAGGGTCTCAACCTTAGTTCCCTATTTGAAAAGCAAATGGTATGTTAAAGGCTTGCAGTTTCGTTGTTTTACACTTGGTACCTGACTCTCCGATGTAAATATCTTTTGAATCAAATAATTCCGCACATATGCCAATGAAGTCCGTGTTATCTCATGAATGAATTATGATCCAGCATTATATTTTGTTGTCTGATGACTTAGTAAAATGCTGTTTCTGTATATTGGATATAGCTTCACCTTGTTCTGTTGCATTTGGTAAGGGAAAAAAATGTAACCAGAATGTTTATATTCTAGAAGCTTATGAACCCTGACAACTTGGTGAACAGGGGCTTGTCAAAAGGGAAACAAGATTTACTTCTAAACGTCCAGCCAGTGAGATTATCTCAAAAATTGAGGAAGCAGCTGGTCCTTTGGGGTTTGATGTTAAGAAAAACAATTACAAGGTACAGTTAGCATTGTTTTTTGGCCCCTCTCTGTGACCCCCCTTTTCCCCCTGACAAGGACCCCTCTTTGTCCTCTATTATTGTGTTTTATACCCACAATAGCTTGGGGCCTGTAAACTATCATTATAATTGAACAGGCTTTGGTAGTTGATCTTGTCCTCCATTTCCTGGTGAATTTTAGGAAGGTTTTCCATTGTTCTAGTTCAGTTTAGAATAAATTACTTTATATATCGGTGAGATAACCTTCTATAGAGTAATTTTACTAAATCTAGGAATCAGGCTTCCAGCATCCTGATTTCATTGCCGAAAATTTCACTTCTTGTGTCTTGCTAATTAGTCTATGTTTGATATATTTTGTGGACCTGATTCCATACAATGACTTGGTCTTAAGGAGACACTACTATGTCATGAACGTCCTATTCTGTTCTCCCACTTCTATGATATTATTTCTGTCATCATTCTCAGCTGAAGCTTCAAGGGGAGAAAACTGGGCGTAAGGGTCATTTATCCGTCTCAACAGAGGTATGTTCCTCCTAGGGGGTTTCTCAAGCAATCTTCTGTTTAGTTAAAATTTAGTAGAACATAATACAGGTGCTATAATTAAGACAGTGTGGAAATATTTATCCCAACAGGTTTTTGAGGTGGCTCCTTCACTATGTATGGTTGAGCTTCGCAAGGCTGGAGGGGATACCTTAGAATTTCACAAGGTATGGTTGTGAAGTCTCATTGCAAATGTAACATCTTGTGTAAATGCTGCCTCAATTATTCATAGATTTTTTTTATGAACCATACCATTTCTGCTAGTGACACCAAATGAGCTATGCCTAGATTTTTCTCCGATTTCATGCTTAGCAAAAAGTAAGTGCTAATCTATCGGTAGCAGTTGGTCCCTATGCCCAAGTTGATCAGAAAATCCTTTGTTTTATACTCATGTCAGACACTCAACACTTGGACGAGGGTATGTGAAATATTAACGAGCAGATCTTGTGTTAGCACTCAGACATTTGGATAAGAGAATTCCATAAATTCAGGCACCAGTGGTTAGATATTTCATTAAACAGACATCAGTAATTTGAGTTTACCGTGTAACGATACATAAAACAACCAGGTTATGTATGAAAGGGACTATGAAACATTGTACACGCTCTTTAATAGTCTTACTATCCCCATCGCATTAATTGAATACTTCTTACTCTTGACCCATTCGCAAACAGTACTTACCCAAGTCTATGCAACTAAGGGAAAACCAGATGCAAAATCCTGATCATCCATCGGCTTTGCATCATGAAATTGTCTCTGAGTTGAAGCCAAAAGCTACCCTCTTGTGGATAAGTGTCCATGTTATAAGCTCAGTCTTGTTCTTTCTCTTGATTGCAGTTCTACAAAAATCTGGCAACTGGTTTGAAAGATATTGTCTGGAAAACAGGAGACGAAGCAAAAGAGGAAGCCAATGATGGTTAGTATGTTGTAGTAACAGCAATTGCCACACTGCATAATGTTTTCTGAATAATGTGTTTGACTAGTAACTTGTTGGAGCCTCGTAACTGAGTCAGTTGGAGGTGGGTCGTTAGAAGTATACTCTGAGCTAGCTTGGACACTTGAGTTATCAAAGTGTGCGATCTGAGCACAATTATGGTCTAAATGGTGGGGGCCGCCTCTAGGATCTGGTACGAGCCAGGTGACGTGCTATATAGAGCTAAATGCCACACAATTACTACCAGGGGATGTTGCTAGGCAAACGTTGGATCATAAGGTGGGGTGATTGTGAAATTTCACCTTAGTCCCATATTAGTGGGTTAAGGGAAGTTAAAAGGCATATAAAAAACGCCACCTACATATTACCAATCAATTTGAACTTGTGCATTTTGGGCCATGTAAGGATCCAACAAGTTACTGGTCAGCCATCTACTTGGGTCCGTAACGAAAAGAACTTCTGCCAGCACGAGTGGAGAATATGCGTTGGATATGAATGATGAGAATGTTTTCTCATTCTACAGAATTAGGGAATCACCAGCAAGCTAGAAATAGATATTTGTCTTTATGCCTTTGTAAATTTACTCGTAAAAGAACTTCTTCAAGATAACCCATTAGACTGGTTTCTATTTGCAGGTGCTGGTACTGGTACTGGTACTATCCCCTCTTAATCATCAGGTTGCTCTCAGCAGATAGTATTGGTGGAAATGTCGCCAAATTTTCAGGCATCCGATGTTTGAACTCTACTCCTATCGTAGTTGTATTATAAGTTTGTAATTGTAAGTGGCTGAGTGTTAGTTCTGTACTCCTACAGAAATATAGTACTATATTTTTTTTTTTCTAGTTATACAGGATGGTCATCTATTTTACATGATGCATTTTACTGGTTTGATGGAAAATAGCTTGGCGTCTGTTCGTTAACGTGGATAATAATGTTTTTCGTTGGACGGTTTTTCTGTTTTACTAGAAATTAACAGCAGTCTGAACATCATGTACCCTTGCACTTGTACTGAAATTTGTTGAGGTCCTATTATTTGAGATCTTCTTGAAGAAATGTTAGGTAAAAAGTCCTTGCAAAATTATTTGAGGTGTTCTTGAAAGAGGCTTTAAGAAAAATGGCATCAATTTAGGGGTGGGATCACCTGTTTTGAAACGCATGAGCTCCTTTTTTTTTGTTGTCAAAAGTTGAGAGATAATATTCATCAAAGATTCTCATGGGGAAAGGTTGGGAGTCCACAGATCGGACACTCCAACGAAAATAGGTCACAGAAATACAACAAGAAAGCATATGACCAAACCAACGGGACACACCGGACAAGGTCCGGGCATAACCGGCCTAAAGCCAGACAAAACACAAAAAAAACAAAAAACAAAAATAAAGCGATACACTCCCCTTCGTCGTTGAGTAGCCCTTCTCTAGCCAAACCTCCAGCTGGTCACGCTCTTCTACCGGAGACCTAAGAAGCCGCTGGAACCCGTAAGGTTGCAAAGGAGGAGCAGACGAATCGTGACGCCCAACAGGGCTACGGAACGCCAAGTTCCAACGATCGGCTAACGAAAGGTGGATATGGTGCAGAAGGGGAAGGGGAAACCAGATCTAGAAAGGGGATTAGTCCCTCCCCTCCCGCCGCCCAAGGGGTGTGCAACCCATGAAGGGGGAGGGGAAGGAGGGGTTGCAAAGGTGGGGCTGCGAAGAGTTGAGAGAGAGAGAGAGAGAGGCGCATGAGCTCCTTAAAAGGCGTGAAATAGTACGGCTCCATTCTCTCTAAATTTTTGGTATTTTTGTGTCTTTTGTTTTTATTAGAATCAAGTTGTATTTTTTGAATTAAATAATACGTACCGACAAGAGGAGTTTAGAAAATAAAAAATTATGATTAAAAGTTAAAAACAGTTCATTCAAGACGAAAAAATATTAAACAACTAGTATTCTTGTTAATGATGAAAAAATACTAAATGACGTATTCTTTTATCTAAAGTGTTGTTTTATATGAACTTTTTCTTATTACCAAAGATCTTTTATCTGAGTTCATGTTGGTTCACTGGTTGGCTTTTTTCAGCTCCTCTCCTAGTTGCATATTAGTACTGTATATTATTATGTATCGACAGGCAAATATTTTTGCATATAAATGTATATTTTCGTGATTAGTGGAGAAAAATACTCCCTCCGTCCCTTTTATAGTGTAGACATTTTTATTTTGGGCTGTCCCTTAATAAGTGTGTGTTTTGAAAAGTTAGTGGGTACATTTCTATTTTGCCCTTAAAAATAGATTCTTTTTGAAAAGTTAGTGGTATTATTATATTGATGAGGGTTAGTAGTGGAAAGTAGATGTAAAAATTGTAAAAGTTGATGATAGAGAAAATAAGTTAGAATTACAAGCCAACACACTTAAAAAGGGTCGGAGGGAGTAAAATTTAGTACCTGTAAATTGTCAACACTGATTGAGTGATGATTGAACAATAAACATTAGATCAATTTCAAAAATAAAAATAAATGAAAAATAGATTACGCTATATCGCGCTCTCTAATATTTAAACGTATAAAGTCCATAATCACATACATTTACACAAAAACTATACCGCCTCTCCCGGTATTACTTGGTCTACTCCAGTTCGTGAGCTCTCCCGTCATGTGAGTATTTATGCAATTATGTGAATTTTAGTTGTTATATTGCTCTTTCCAAGCCCCACTCGACTATAACGTGTAATGTGACAAGACACTTGGTTTGTATCAGTCAGTTTCTGTATGAAAGTTTCGTTAACAGTAGAACTACTGGGATAGCTGAACATCGGCAAGTCGCATGCAGGTCTTCTGACAATTATCGACTGAATTAGCCAGTATGTTAGATGTATCCTTTAGTTAACTTGGTTACGTTTTTTTGTCTTTCTTGTTTGTAATTTGTCAATTTCGTTTGTATTTAATTATACTCGATAGCCTTTGATTAATGAAATTCTCTCTTATTCTAAATAAATAAGTAAAAAAGGACCCACTTCATAACAGAATGAATTAACCAACATCTTGCACCCAATCTACAAATCCTGACTGAGCCAATCAAGATGAAGCAACAGCCACCTGTCATTTGACAACTACTTGTGGATAAAAGAATGGGATCAGGTTCTTAAAGAAGCCAACTCTCTACTCTCTCCCTCCCACCACCACCACCACCACCATGGCTGCAGCAGCGGCAGCAGCCATTTCATCCGTGTGCTTCTGTTCACATAACCCATCACCCCAACCCTCAAGTTCCCCACAAACAACCACCAACATCCAATTAGCAACAAAACCCAAAACCCCATTACAGAAACACCCACTCTATCAACCAGCAAACTCAAACATCTCCCTCCAATTCAAAGAGAAAATCCTATGCCTAGAAATAATTGGGGTTGATTCAGGAAAAGCAATGTCTCTTAACCCATCTCTCCACTCAGCCTCTTTGCAGTCCATTGAATACATAATCTCCTTCCTCCAATCCAAAGGCATCCACCAAAAGGACATGGGCAGGATTTTTGGCATGTGCCCACAAATCCTCACCTCTGATATCAAATCTGACCTAATCCCAGTTTTCAATTTCCTTTTTCATGACCTTAAAGTCCCAGAAACAAATTTCCGAAGTGTCATCAACAAATGCCCCAGATTGCTGACCTCTAGTGTCAGAGACCAGCTCAAACCAGCCCTTTTCTATTTACAGAGACTTGGGTTTAGGGACTTGAAGGCCTTGGCTTATCAAGATCCAGTTTTGCTGGTCTCTAGCGTCGAAAACACCTTGATTCGGAAACTCGATTTTTTAGTGGAGTTGGGTTTTTCAAGAAATGATGCAGTGGGGATGGTTTTGAGGTGTCCTAGTTTGTTCACTTATAGTGTTGAGAATAATTTTAAGCCCAAGTTTGAGTATTTTGATAAGGAGATGGAGGGTAGGTTGGAGGAGTTGAAGGAGTTTCCTGCCTACTTTGCTTTCAGTTTGGAGAAGAGAATTAAGCCTCGGCATATGGAGGTTGTGGAGAGTGGGGTGAAGGTTCCTCTGCCAATTATGCTGAAGAGCACTGATGAAGAGTTCAGGGAGTTGATAAGGCGTGGTGGTCGATGACTACTCTCGGATCTTGTCCTCTCTCATATTTTCCGGCTAATTACTTTGGTGGAGAGTCTCGGGTCCAATCCCTCATCCTCCGGTCTGGTTCAGTTTGGAGCTGTAGTGGGTTTATCTCGGACCTATGATCAAAACTGTTCATCCAGTAGCCCCTCAAAAAAGTAAAATTCATGCATAACTTGATCAGATATCGATATCTATTCCGGTCTATTTGTAATTTGGGACAATCCATCTTATGTGGGTTGTAGTACATATTATCTAGTGAAATTATGGATTGTTTGTTTCTGTAGTCTCTTTGTTTTATTCTGTGAATAATGTCATAGTTCATAGCCATAGTTCACACTTGTCACTTGTAATAATTTTGTGCCACATTCTTGAGGTATATGACACTTGTCATCTGACAATGTTATGAAGATCAAGGATTTTCGAAACAAAGAAAACATGTTGAACTAAAAGCTTGGGGTTCTTGAACAACATGCATTTGGGATCAAGCTGTGATAAGTTCTGGTATATATGCCCAATGAAGAAGTTGGTAAACTGTACTTTTGCAAGTAAAATATGTCCATGGGTTCACGAATTATACTAGAAATAGTTAGAGCATCTCCAGCCCATTTGCACGCAAATGACGAAAAGATGGCAAGGAGGACAAAAAATGACGATTTCATGGTCATGGTTTCGGAAATGACCAATACATGACACGGAGAAAAATAATTCCACATACATAGCACTTTATCATTGCCCTGCCCAAAATATCCCTGAGTGTATTTTTTTCCCCAAATCATGCAAAACCCTATGTGCAATGATTTTGAGATAAGGTGCAATGTTGGTTCATACAAGGTGCAAACCTAATTCAGTTACGGTGCAATGTTTCAAAGGTCTGTCCAAACAGTTTGATTTGATCAAAAAAATGGTAAGACAAGTTGACCTAACCTAAGTGTAATGAGTTTGAGCTAATCGAGAGGAAAAAAAGAGTAGTCTTTTCATTTTTCAAAAGAAGAAATATGATTTAGACATCACAAAGCGAACCCAATTGTACTCCCTTGAGGGCAATGTAGTTCCATACGTGGTGCAATATTGTTTCAGCCGAGAAGTGCAAGAGTTTTTCATTTATAGTGCAATGTTGTTGCATGCACGGTGCAGTTGTGAGATTGTCCGTCCAAAAAGATTTGATTTGATCTCATACTAGCAAGGCAAATTAGACTAACGTGAGTGCAATTTTTTTATTGCAAGGTGTAAGAGTTTTCATTTACAGTGCAATGTTATTGCAGGCACGGTGCAATTTTTAGATTGTCCGTCCAAAAAGATTTGATTTGATCTCACACTGGCAAGGGAAGTTTGACTAACATGAGTGCAATTATTTTATTGCAAAGTGCAAGGGTTTTCATTTACAATGTAGTGTTGTTGTCTGCGTGCACAGTGCAATTTTGAGATTCTCCGTCAAAAAAGATTTGATTTGATCTTACATTGGCAAGGCAAGTTGGACTAATGCAAGTGCGATTCTTTTATTGCAAGGTGCAAGAGTTTTTCATTTATAGTGCAATGTTGTTGGATGCACGGTGCTTATATTTCCAGGAGTGTGTGTGTTAGGGCTTCAAAAATTAGAAGGTATTTTGGACCTGTAATTTGTTGGTACCATGTATGTGGAATTATTTTTTTCCTTGTCATGTTTTTTGTCATTTCCAAAAAACCATGCATGATCTCGGAATTAATACTTTTAAAAACCATGTTTTGGTCATTTCCCCAAGTTTTTTTTTTGCAAACAACGCCAAATAATACAAGTGATATCTCAACAACAAACTGATACAGTGATGGTAATCTTAGTACACCCTCAATCTCCCGCCATCGATCGATTACCCAGGGGAAGAGAGATCACATAATCTCTGATGTATATATGTGGTCTGACTATTAAGTTACATGCCAATATATGATACAAAAGTTGCAGCTTTCTTGACCCATCTGTACCAAAGACAAGTCCATGATTGAATGTACACGAGGTGGTTCTGGTTCGATTCAAACAGTTTGCATAGGATCCATCATCCTCTAGCTGTAGAAGACATCTTGGGAGATGTATGCTGCCCATGCTTCCTGTCAAAAGAAACCAAATCTTATTGAGAAAGTTTCATAATTTCAAGTGTTTCATTAGCCCATGCGGTACGTCCACACTGGTTTATGGTTTTCGGTTGACTAAGTATATAACCCTTTTTTGAACAAGTCAGGAAGAGGAAAAAACTGCATTTTGTAGTGGTGAGACTCGAAACAGGCTCCATCCTTGGTAAGGGGCATCAACAACTGAGCTAACCTCTTATATGCTTTTGAACAGGGGATAAGACGATAAAGTCGTATAGCGCTTTGAACTTCTTAAGCAGTAGAGATAATAGGCCTGATCTCCTAGTTCACTCTAGGTAAACCCTGAGAATTTGGATCGTGCCATTTTGTATAGAGGTCAGGACTCTGGTAGCCACAATTCGCGTCAGAAGAAAGGTTAGATCACCAACCTCAGGTCCTCAGCCGAAGCATGATAGGTTTCATTGCGTTTTGCTGGCAGCCTGAGGTTTTTGTGATTGCTCGTAAAGCAAGCATTTCAGTCCTAGCATTGTGTTTAGCATGCATTCCTACGCGCGTCTTTCAATTTACTTAAAATAACAAATCCTTACTCCAAGCATTTCTTGGTTCATCTGCTCCTTACCTTAACCGCCTGACCACAATAGAAACTGTCATTTATGTTTTGTTTGGATCCGAATTGGATCAAGTGAAGATTTCTCGATCCAGTGTCTTCAACCGCGTGGAACAAAATACATTGCTTATGTTAACATCCCGAGTTAGTTTTTTCAAATTTGTTGGCTTTTCATTCAAGCTGACTATGATGTAATGCAAGCAAAAGACATACCTGGAGAACTGAGAATGCCTTCTCTGCAACACATTTTTGCTTCATCGTTGCACCTCTTTGTTGAAGCTTGTCAGGGTGGAGGCACAACCTCGCTTTTTGATAAGCCCTTTTTACTTGTGAGTTTTCTACCAGGTTCGTTAGAGGGATAGCATACCACCCGCTATTGGGCCACAGAATCTGAATCAGAAGAAAAAAAGAAGTAATAAATGTATCATTCATGTCAACACTCCACAGAGCTAACGACTTCATTCGGAATTATACTAACTTCAAAAGTTCATTCTAGAGATGTTACCTGGTGCAATGTTGAGAGCAGCAGCCGGATGTTAGATTCTTTACCAGCTGACCATGACATTATCTCTGCTTCTAATAGCTCCATTTCCATCTGAAATATTGATACACCTCTTCAAAAGGAAAAGAACATAAAAATAATGACAAAAGCCCAAGTGCAAGTTGTTTATCATGGACAAAGATACCACATCTCTGATGTTTGTTTTTTGTATTCTGCTCCACAGTTAAGATTCACAGTAGAAATACCATTGCTGCTCTGATTATCAGAGTTGAAGTCATTTAATCAAAAAGCTGTGCTACAAATAACACTGGTTAATAAATTGTTATCATCGACAGAGTTGTATCCAATGTCTAGATATGTAAAAACCACAAATATTAGGATGTATTATCAGTAGTAACGGAAATTACTTTTTAATTGCATATCAATGTCCCCAATAAGCACAAGCACATGGACCTTTGCTATGTTCACGGTAAAGAGGTGTAAACACTACTAGAATATGCTTACATTTTTTTCCATTTGCTCTTTATCTTCTGGTGCATATACATTTGTTTCTTCTTCTTCCTCCTGCAGAATGAAAGAAAGGAAAAGTATAAATGTACATTTTTGGTTTGCCGCCAAGCAAAAATATCAAAGTTCTCATCAAAACCTAATACGACGACATTAGTTTTGGTTTCTCTTCTATTCACAGACAAGCCACTTCTGCAATTAGCTCTCTTAGTTATTCCTTTCTTTCCCGGCAGTTCATTCTTCTTATCGAATATAACAAGAGTTTTTTGGTTTCAGAAAATTTACCACTGGGCATCCCATTGGTCCATTTCCATCCATCTGTCCATCTGAAAATCCTGCAGAATATCAATAACAAACATATTATTTTCTCTTCTCGCATGTTAACTTGAGATACAGATTTATAAGACGTTTCTCACCACCTTGGGCTTCAGCAGACTGATCTTTATCCCTCTTGCTCCAAATTTTATCATCACTCCGCGTATAAAACTTCTCTTTAGCCCATGCAATTGCTTCGTCAACGCCTAGTGCTTCCTCTGTCCCTTCCCTATTATCTAAATTGATCTCAATAACATAAGAGCTCATGACTTCATCTTCTACTTGTTCCATCTCTTCTTCTCCAAATTCGTCATCTTGAATTTTACTAGCTTTGGCCTCTACATCTTGGCACAGTGAAGAGACTACGGAAGAAGGGGAGTTGAGTTCAAGATCATCCATGGGCGTCTTGATGCTCCTATACGAATTGGGATCGAGGCTAATGGTTTCTGGGGACGGAACCTTTTGTGAGAATCCAAAGTTGGAGCTTCTGAAGTGATTGACGTACTCGTTTTCAGGCGATCTGTTGTCATAATGGGAAGGCAGATTGTATGGGAAAGCAGGTTGTACACAGGGAGATCGGTTGTCATAATGGAAAGGCTGATTGTAGGGGAAAGCAGTTTGACTTGAGTGTCCGTCGTTTAGCATCGTTGTCGATGAATTCCATCTACATGGGACATTTATTGGCCTGTGAATAGATAGATACAGTTACTACTAATGCTGGTATGTCAGCACCTATATTTTAGAAACTATTACCACTCATCAATAACAGACACGTGTTTCTGATGTATTGATTTCTGTTGGAGCTTGGATTGAATTTAACTTAAAGAACACCACATGAAAATCAGGAGTAGTTCTATGGTTCCGGATGAAAAACTCAGAAACTCTCCCTCTCCAACTCGTGTGGGAGAGTTTCTGGTTTTTTCTTCTGGGAGAGTAGAAATACAAAAAAATCAGAGATCTTCTGTCCTGAAAATGTCGTGTCCTCTGACGTGATGTGACATGAAATGAATATGGCATGGCTGAGAGAGGACGAGAAGTTTTGGATTGACTGAAGAGGGCCGTTGGACAACAAGGGGTACTTTTATACAAATGGAAGTGTTCACAGAACCTGCAACAACAGAATGTTGCAGCCTTGCGCGTTCTTTTAAATTCAAAGGGGAATACTCACCATTGTAACTCTTAAATTAAAGAAGTGATATTGTTATATCATTATGGACGAGTTTTTTTGTGTGAAAATTCTGTTTGTATGGCAGAAAATTACATTTATCAGCACGTAATAGGGCTCAGGAAATGAGCTGATGCTTATTTTTAACTTTCTCCAGAGACGATCATCTGTATCCGCAAAAGAGGCCTTTTTAATTTGTAAATATTCCCTTGAAAGGAAATAAAAGAAATTAAAGTGATAACCATAACTCCGCCCGGGACGTTCTTAAAGCCTTATCTTTAAAAGAAGAGAGCATGGGTGGGGCGTTCTTAAAGCCTTATCTATAAAAGAAGAGAGCATGGGTGGGGAAATTAAACAATTAAAGTGATAATCATAACTCCGCTTGGGACGTTCTTAAAGCCTTATATTTAGATCAAAGCCAGTCCCAAGCCCGGATAAAGGAGGAGGGTTGTGTGTTAGGTAGCTGACAGCCAACACATAAAAAGACCCGTCAGATCTCTATGACATGGATCCTAATCTTACTACGACAAAACTCAATGGAGGAAAATGATTAATGTAGCCGACCCCAATTGATTTGGGACATAAGACTCGGTTTGGTTTGATTTGGTTTAAAGTGATAACCATGAAACTTGTCCCACTAAAATCTTCACTGTACATCAAAACTTCCTTAGGTGACACTATCAGTATAGACAATCAGCTTGCTTGTGGTGGATGCAGGGATCAAGCTTGGGGGCCAAATTCAATCGATTGTCTTTTATGTGGGGCCATTATGAATAAATGAGAAGTTTGGAGGGTCCAGTTTTCATAATTGAACAACGCATGAGCCAAAAAATTAGTGAAAGTAAAAGGCTTTTCAAAGTTTGGAGGAGCCATCCTGTGTCTGCCATTAGATTTTTTTTTTTTTGGGAACTGCTAAAAATGTGGGAGGGGGCAACCAGCATAGCAATCCCTTGGGCATGACCATAAGTGCTCCCAACCTGCCAGCAGAATGTCCGGTTTCTAGCCATAGCTATTGTCCATGTCATCACCATCCACCTAGGTATAAGGGGCATAAATGTGTACCCCAGAATCCCTTGCCGCAAGACTCGAAACCGAATCTCCCTGGGATGTGAGGCACTCTGCCTACTAGGCTACCACCATCGGTATTTGCCATTAGATTAGATTCGATAAAAAAATTTGTTCGGGAAGCCTTATCGGAGAGGGAATATTATGAGGACCTTATAGTCTTCATTGAACATTTTATTCAGATTCTATAATCTCTTTTAAGAAAATCAAGAGGGTAGCAAGGTCATTTGCTTCTCCCCCGCGATTAAAGGGATTCGACAGCACCGTACTTATGATGACAAGATTACCCCTATCCAAGTATCAGAAATAAGCGAATCCAGGAAAAAATGCAGGGGTAATTACGTCACATCACACATAACTAACTGAAACAGAACTTGATGGCACACCACACACACACACAGTAGAGTAGTTAGTTCACCTGAGCTTCGAAGCAAAAGACGAGAACAAAACCTCGTCGCCGTCCGCCGCCAGCCGGAAAGGACTCACCTCCTCCGAGCTCAACACCGACGACGAATTCGACTTCGACTTCGATTTCGATATTGATTTTGACCTCGATCTCGATCTCCTCACATCCTCCTCCTCCTCTCTCCCAAATATATCGCTATAAAACCCCTCGTTCCCCTCTCTTCCCGCCGGAATCCTGAACTCCGGCAGGTTCCTCCCCGTCCTCCTCGCCGGCGCCGCCGTATCCGGATGCCGGAATATCTCCTCGTAGAACGGATTAGTAGACGACCTGCTGAAATCGCCGGCAGAGAATTGGCGCTCGAGGACGGTCCGCGGCGGCCCTCCGAACACGTCGCTGAAATCCTCGGCGGCTAGACTTTCAGGCTCGCCGCCGTACACGGCGGCTCTGCGAGACGAGGTTTCCTCCGTCGACCGCCGCGGAGGGAGGCTCTGTTTCGGTTTCAACCTCGTCGGCGCTCCCATTCGCATCCTCCACGATTCGTCCATTCTCGGTGAGTATCTGTGCATGTGTGTGTATCTACATAAACGCCCATCTCTATATATATGCTATATGCCTATGTATGATGCCCTGTATGGAAAGGTGCTTTCTACTGTGAATTTCTATGAAAAGTTGGTTGCTTTTTTAACTTTTGGATTAGACATTTTGTTTTGGTTGTCTGCCTTTCTGATTAATTAATTAATTACCTAATTTGGATTTTTTTTTTAAATTTTGGTTACGATGAGTCGTGGATTATGGAAAGATGTTTCGGTGGAGAAAAACCTCTCGGCCTTGTTTGGTTGGGTTTTCAAAATCCAGTTTTGAGACTCGGGTCCTATTTGATTTTCCCCAATCATCAGTTTGAGAGTGCACCCACACATTAAGAGAGAAAGGTGACAAGTGGCGATGAGGGACCCACTAGCTAGCAGGAGGAGAGAGAGAGAGAGAGGGAACTTTAGGGAAGATTAAAAAAGGGGCATAAGGCACCTGGAAAAAGCATTAGGAAACCCATTTTTTGCAAAGGTCTTGAAACTCGGTTTCAAGACCTTAACCGAATAGGGTGCGGTGTCGGCTGGGTACAACGTGGTAGTACCCAGAGCGCATCTCGGCTGTCCAAAATGTATATTGAACGGTTCAAATTTTAGAGAGCGAATGAGAAGAGAGAGAGAGAGAGGAGAAATTTGGGTCATCCAATACACTTTTGAATAGCCGAGATACGCGCTGCACATTACGCATGTGGTACTGTACTTGCACCCAATGACCCAAAAATTGCATTACCAGTTGACATGCTCAGCTGGAAAGATGTTTCGGTGAGGTGCTGGGTCGGGTGACCCAATATATTTTGTGGAATTTTTTTATTTTGGATTTTTTTTTTTCCTCTCATTTTGACATGGAAAAATGAAGATTTCTTTTAATTGAGGAAATGGACAAACATTTTCCTGGGGCATTCTTTTTTCCCCACTTCAGAATTTAAACACCACTGCGAATATGATTAGAACTAATGTGAGTTTTTTTCCCCTAATTTGTGATTACTTTAATTGTCGATTGTCGATGGTGTGCTGTCATAGTCAAATTTATTTAAAGAATTAACTGTGAATAGTTGTGCAAGATTTCTTAGAGGATTCCAATCTAAAACTAATTGCTATATAAATGGAGTAATTTAATCAAGGTTGGGGGCTTAAAGTGAACGATGTGAGATAAAGTCTTATAATCACCCTCACGTGCAGCCTACTTGTAAGAAGAGGTATGGATTGATCAGATGAGGAGAATGAATCGGACAAAATGGAGTTTAGATTATGTTAACCAAGTTTGGGTGAGTTAAGTGAGAGACATGCGATTAAGTCTAATAAGTATTTCTTATTATCTCCAAAGTGATCATATCAGGTTATCTTTTACTGATTTGCCTAACTTATTATGCGAGTTTGATGATCCACACCACTTTCTTTTTTTTTTGCGACATGCAAGAAGTGTTAGTTGTTGATTCTTGATGGTGAAATTTGACCCTTCATCTTTTGGGTAGGGAGTATAGGGTGCCTATAAAGTTGGCTATCACCCCACTTGCACCAAGTGATTTGATTTGTTGCACAACTTTTTTCTTTTTTCTTATAGATTGAATTTCTTACAATGCATGTGAAGCACACCAGAAAACTGTCTTTTTTAGCAAATTGTTTTTTTGCACTTTACGAGATATGTCATTTTTTCACATACATCAATCCATAAGCGGAAAAAAAAACACACACAGTAAAAGTAAAACAGTATGCTACAAAAGACAATTTTCTATGTAAATATTTTCCTAAGGGCTTGTTCGGTTTGGGTCTCAATACTCGGTTTCTAAATTATTACTCAATCATTATCCATATTTCTTTCTCATCATTACATCTATTTTTAAATAATATTCTCATTTCTCTCTCTAATCATTACACCTAATTTTTAATTATTCCTTTTATTTTTCACTCTACACAAAATCCAAAACCCAAATATGAAACCCAAACCGAACAAGGTGGAAGCTTCTTGATCTAGAAATAATAGGAATAAAGGAATTAGTTGTACTATAAAGGTATTTTTAAAGGCAAGGTGAGGTCCATTTGAAGAGGGAAAAAAAAAGAATGCAAAAGAAGGAAGAGATACTTGATAGTACCACAGAAGGAGACAATGCATGCTGTAATTGCTGTTAATTAGTTGTTTGGCATTAGCTTTATGCCCAATCTCTCAACTTTTTCCAACTCATCTTTACTTGAAAAACAAATATATCATCATTGTTCTTCCCAGCCAAGATCATCATAAATCTCAAGGTGATCCACCTTTTTTCCCTTATGAGGGACCCAACACATTTCACTCCACAAGTCCCACCTAAAGAGAGAGAGAGAGTGAGAGATGAGTTTTTCAGTGCGGAGCAGGCACCATCTTACGTGATGCCTGAGCGCACATCTCGGTCGTCCAAAACACTTTTGGAAGGCCGGGATTAAGAGAGTGAAAAATAAGAGAAAATGAGGAAAGAGAGAGGAGAGAGAGTGGGATAGATCTGAGCCGTCCAAAATACTTTTGGACGCCGGGATGTGCCCGCACGGGCACCACATGGTACCTGCTGGGCATACAAAAAAAAATTAGAGAGAAAAATAGTACCCTCACTCTTAGTTGAGGATAACATGATTTCCAACAAAGATGGTCTTACTTTTTATGAGAGAGAATAAAATCATGGGTATTCATTCGAGAAGGATATGGTATATGGGTTAATCATGGAAATAGAACACATACTATTTCCTTAATGCCAAGAGAATAAATCACTCACACATTCTAAAAATGCCCCCGCTAGCTTATGAAAGTGCCTAAATCCCCAAACGTGATTAAACCTAAATCCTAGGGAACCCTATGAAAGTGCCTAAAACCCTAAAGTACCATATGAAAATACCTAAATCACTTAAACCCTATAATTAAAAGTGCACCATAAACCTAAACCCTAGGGTACCCTATGAAAGTGCCTAAAATCATAGGGTACCCTATGAAAATTCTTAAACTACTAAAACTCTATAATTGGAAAGTGCACCCTAACTGCCTGAACCCACTATACCCTATCTCAAAGGGCCTAAACCTCATAAAATTGAACCCAAAAATTGAAGAGAGAAAATTAATTTTGTCCCACCCAATGCCCACGCATGAGAGAGAGAGAGAGAGAGAGAGAGAGAGAGAGAGAAAGTGAGAAAGTGACGGGTGGGGTCTTTAAAAAGTGACGCTAAGGTCGGCCTTGTTCGTTTTGGTTTTCAAGAACCGATTTTTTCAATTATTATCTCTATTTTTAAATACTATTTTCATTTTTCTCTCTATCTCTCTTCAATTATTAATACTTATTTTTAAATTATTATCCAAATTTCTCCATCTAATTATTACAAAAATCAAAACCCAAAACCCAAACCAAACACAATCGAAGTGTCGGGTTTTCTTTTTTTTCCTCCAGCCTATACATGCGTACAATTATCATTCATTAAGAATATTTTTATCTAGTTTTTGTCCTTGAGAGAGAGAGAGAGAAAGTGAGAAAGTGACGGGTGGGGTCTTTAAAAAGTGACGCTAAGGTCAGGTCACTTTCAAGGGTTAACTCAGCAGCAAAGGAGGTGTCTGGGTTTTTTTTTTTTCCTCCTCTACATGCGTACAATTACCATTCATTAAGGACATTTTTGTCTTGTTTTGTCCTTGAATCCTAAAAAAATTCTCATCAATGTATTTGAGCCCTTAAAATAAGGGGGTGTTCCGCTAAAAAAAAAATTGGTTTTATTTTAACTCAAAAAATCATTCTATTCCACTAACAAAAAATTCCCCCAAAAAACTGATTTTGTTTTAACTCTCAAACCACTCTATTTCACTAAACCTGTTTTTTGGTTTATCCATTTTGTCTTTATTCAAAAAAAATTCGCAAATGTTAGTTTTGCATCAAATTTTTGTGGTTTATTGGTTCCTCTCGACGAAACGAATCTAAAGAGTATAAAATCATAGTCAAAACTAATTTTTTTTTAAATAAAGCCAAAAATACGTGATTTATTGGTTTAATTTTGGCTTTATTCAAAAAATAATTAATTTTCACTATAATTTCATACTTGTTAGATTCGTCTCGTAGAGAGGAACCAATAAACCACAAAAAATTGACGCAAAACTAGTAAATGCAATTTTTTTTTTGAATAAAACAAAACAAATAAACTAAAAAAATCAATTTCTGGTTCTTTTGCCAAAAAACCAATATTTTAGTGGAACAAGTTGTAGATTTAAACTACAACTAAAGGTCTAAAAAACTAAAAACCCTAAAACCCCTTAGTGGAACACCCCCTAAGTTAGGTTGGACAAAAACCTATTAGGGTGTGTTCCAGTAAGCTTGTTTTTGACTTTTTATGTGATGTATTGTGAGAGAGTGACTGCGTGAATTTTAGGAATAAACTGACTTTTTAATTTTTTTGAGTTAGTAAAATAGGGCCTAAAAGCCCCAAACTTGGCCTTTTGAACAATTGTCTGTAAAATCATATACCAACACACTCCACCCAAAAAATTGGTATGCTTCATCTCTTGTTAAGTTGTGGTCCAAAAGAACAAAACTCAGCCTCTAACTGAACAATGTGGCAGGGAAGGGGAACATGCAAACTGTACTGTTGAGTAAAATACGATCACCAATGAACAGGGATGGCCCTATATATTTTGTGGAAATTAATTAATTATCTCATCTCAAGCTTTCGTATATGTTCCAGTAGCATTAATTTTTTCTAATGAAATTATCAATAAGTTTTCTATCAAATGCTGCTGCCAACCCCAGACCCGTGAGACTTGTCTCTTGAACTTTTCAGGTACGGGAAAGCTGAAATTAAATATGGACAGATGCAACCAAGGAAATCCAGGCCAAGCTGGATTTGGAGGTGTCTTTAGGGGGGAGAGAGGCCATTGGGTTCTCGGTAGTGGCGGAGTCAGGATTAAGAGTCTCGGGGGGCCAAGTTATAACGGGAAAAAATTCAACACCAAATATCTTTCTATTCCTTACCCAACAAATAAGTAAAAAAATAACTATCAACATCCTTGCATTCCACAATCAAAGAAAAAGTGAAAATACATTTTCTAAAATTGACCATCCATCGAAATAGAACAAAAGTAGCTTAATAATCTATCGAAGTGCAACCCGGCGTGTTATCTAATCTCGGGTACAACCAAAATTTAATTTATTGAATCAATTTCCAACCAATCAAACAAACAAACAAGAGATTGGTGCTGAGATGCATAGAGAAGATTCAAAGATTTTTATTTTAGCTCAGATATATGCATGGTGAATGGGTACTAACACTGTAATTCTCTGGAAAGAGTGAAAGCACGCATGCTTGATTTCTGCTTCAAGTTGAAAATTTAGTGTATTCTTTGACAGGCGAAAAGTATACACAGAGACTGGGAGAGGGAGAGAGATTGCTGCTGACTCCAAAACAAATATTTTAGAAGTGCGGGGTGGCCAGGCCCGCCAGGGCCCACCCCAGCCCTACTCTCCCTCCCCCCCTAGTTCTCGATTTTCCGGGTCGGCTAGAAGATTGCACAAGCGTAGAAGCTAAATTATGGGGTCTATTCAGAGGGCGAGATGATACATAGTCAAGGGATGAAGCCTGTGGAGATTGAGTCGGACTCTACTGCCGTTATTGCACTAATTGATGAAGAGCATCCTAATCGTTCCCCTTACCTAGTTCTGATTAAGGAATGCAAAGCCTTAATGGCAATCACGGGATGTAGATTAAAGCACACTCTCCGAGAGGGTAACAAGGTTGCTAACAGACTTGTCAACATGGAGGCTGAATAAGAAGATAAGATGGTGTCGCATATCACTCCACCAGATGATACCATCCCACTCCTAGAGGCGGACATGAGAGGGGTAGATTTCGAGCGATTTTAATTTCTGTTTTTTTTTTCCAGTACTGTACCACAAAAAAAAAAATGCCTTTGTCCATTTGTGATTCTGTACCCTGGTGCTTTTGAGTTTGGGGTTGGGGTTGAGACCTCGATATATTATTAGAATGACGTCCAAGAACTCATGTTCCTATTTTTATTGATTGTGTTTCTCGACATCATCTATTTGTCATTGCACTTTAAGACTTGCTTGATTAGCCGGACCAGACATTAACAAGACCAAACATGGAATTAGATTACAAATTTCATCGGAGGTTATTTTGATCCCAAACAAGTAAATATCTTGATGGAAAAATTATTGAGTGCTTGAGGGCACCAAATGACAGTGCTCCAGGCTCCTTCTCCATCACACATTAATGTAGGGCTTGGGACTAAATATGTGAACTGTGACCAATGAGTAGTGAAGGAGGGGCTAGAGGTACTGCCCCAAGGGCACTGAATAATCTCTCTACCTTGATGACGCTTTCATTGTTAGTTTGGTGGGATAATCAACAATGATAGTCATACAATTTCAAGTTAAAGTAACTTGATGAAGAATGCAGGAAAAGAAAAGTAATCCTTGACATCCAACAACTCTAGAAGCCCGTCTCAATCAAATATTGAGAAGCCTCCAATTAGTATAGAAGCTAATCTTGCGCATCATGTTTCAAATGTGAGGAACTCAGATTTAAGTGCATGATAGCTTTTAAGGAAGATGTTTCCGAGGAAGTCCTTTCCCAAAATTTAGTGCTAAACACCTCCACTGCTATTGAGAGTAGGATCACTGATTCTGTGGGGCGCGTTCATCCAACCAGATGTTGAGGTATCTTAGGTCTGTGCGAATCAAGGCATCTAAGGATAACAATGGCAAAAAGAAAGGGCGTCATCTGTTGATGCAAAAATAGAATAATCGATGGAAGTAGATCAAACTGGAGAAAATAAATGATTGCTTCAAGATGCGTTACATAGTCGTTGTCCTTAAGACGATATTC